>OMKZ01013211.1:1075-11742 GCA_900302535.1 Neoniphon sammara
CTTTGTGGCTCCATTGCTTCAGGTAGCTCAGTCAGTTGAAGGGCACGCACGAGATGATTTGTAGCTTAACTAGTAAGGCTGGAATTAAGGCTTTGCAAAGCTTCTTATTAGATTAATGATGCTTCATCCTCCAAAAACATATGAACGCACAGACACATACATAAATAAGTACACATACTGTATATAAAACCTCTAATTAGGAAAGAATGCAGATTGTGGCGTATTCAGGTCATCCCTACCATGGAGAGCCAGACTAAATGAAACATAACAAGCGAGGGGAAATGAGGACTGGATTGGCCTTCCTGAAAAGCCCCAGCAGGAGAATCTAATTGATGAAGCCTCTTCTGATCCCATGCCTGATCAATACCGGAGAGAAAGAGTGATTGCGAACTACAGAGTTTCGTCATTGGATATATCAGCCAGTGAGTGTGGTCCACCTCTGATATGATGGAGGTTCTGAGCTATGTAAAACCAGCGTGCAATGAAAACGTGTTTTGTCTTTGCACATTATATTTATTCATTTCACTGTTCAGCAGTGTTTCTGGCAAATTAATTCATTTTGAAGCAGTAAGGTACTCCAGACTTTCCTCTACTATTGAATAGGTGTGTGGGTCACACAGCCTGTCTGGGTTCAGTGGAGAGTTTTAATGTCCCATGATGCTTTAAATGCAGTTTCAGAGGCTTTCCCACCCTGAAAAGAATAAAACCCCAGTCAAACACTGAATTCTTGGGGGTTTTCTTGGTATAAAAATGGTCAAACATAATATACTGAATATCAAAATATGAGATATTGGCAGCTTAAATACCACAATTTTGTCATCAGGTTAAAAAAAGCATATCAACTGAACCCTAGGACATAGTAAAAAGTAAAAATAAAAAGGCATACACAGTATTTCAGAAGTCAAAAAGCATTCGCTGTGTGGTATGAGAGAAGCCACATCCTAATATGCAGTCACAAATATGTGTGCAGGTCTGTTTGTTTGTGGCTGTCTCAGCTTGCATCTCTTCCTCTGGCCAATGGTATTAAGCGCCCCATCCTATCAAAAGCTGAAAGCCGTGATGTGTGTGTGTGTGTGTGTGTGTGTGTGTGAGGTGCTGAGTTGTTGCTGTTTTTGGCCTAAAGTAAAGCCCTGCAGCCAGTCAGTTTTGCAGCAGCCATTAGTTTGAGGCAGCTCTCCCAGCCGAGCGGTGACAACAATGACAGGCAGTGGCGACGCAAGCGGGCCGGGGGGGTAAGACTCCAGGGGCATCTGCTGCTCCGGGTCACTCAGGCCAAGGTATTTATCTGGGCAGTAATCTGAAGGAAAAGGACAGAGTACCTGACCCCCAAACCTCAGGGACATCATCAAACAGCTCCTATTTCAGGTCCACCATCGGTCCCCATGTCGCTCGATTCTTGCCCTCTCTGCACCTCACAGTGTAGAGTAACCGCAGAGCGAGCAGCGAATTGATGAATAACAGAGCGGCAAACAGCAGCGAGAGAAGCGGCAAGGGTAAACCGTTTAGGAAAGACAGGCTGGTCTCTCGCGGATTTGGGCTCCAAGCTGAAACGGCGACATTGTCACCCAACTACTGGGTTTGTTTACATAGTGATTTATTGGACTTGAGCTTTTTTCCCCTCTGAAATCTATTGTGTTTGCAGTGTTCAAAAGCACTCAAGTAAAACATGCATATGGGCTAAAAAGTTCTAAAAAGCTTTTTTCATCTATAATTATTCAAGAAAATATGTATGAATTATAGTGTTAATTATGGTTCAATGGTTAATTAAGTTCTGGATTGCCCATATCATTTATTGATGTATTTACTTCTATTAGAAAGTTGACAGAGACGGAAAAGATTAGGGCAAAGAGAAAGAGAGATGACAGGATAAAGGTCCCAAAACCCAGACACATATATTTTTTAAAACCTTTATTTAAAAATTTGTCTGAGGTGACACCGCAGGTAAATAGGATGCATCTTAGCAAACTCAGCCAGCGGGAAAAATTTTTGAAGCAGAATTTTGCTTATCTCTGTGGGGAAATTTACCTCTACTGACCTTGAGGTCAGTGTCAGCTACACTTGTATTTATTATGCATTGTATTTATTGGGACTTCTCTTCTATTGTCTCTTTGCACTTTGACCCCATGTATGTCTAGCTGTTGAACCTGCTATATAAATGTCTTAGTGTCTGTGTTTTGTGTGATGATTGTGTACAGATATGGTAAACTACAAACTAATCGTCCTTATTGGTATAAATAAAGTTGTCTGAATCTGAATCTGAACACAGCAGTAGCCCTAGAGCTGGTAGGGATTGAGTGCCTTGCTCAAGAACAGGGCGGATAACCTGCCTATGCAGAGGGTTTGAATCCACAGATGAAAGCTCTTTCTAACCACCGAGCCAACCCGCTGCCCCAAAGACAGTTTATTTCATGCTAGGATTATTTTCTGCCAGCAAAGTAGGACTCTCAAAGCCCACGTTTTGTGTGTCGGAGTGACAAAAAGAGCCTCGTAACTGTATCCATATCAGGACTGCCAAGAGGCTGCAGGGTCCCAGCACTGCTGATTGCAGGCTAATCGGGGGGGCAGCATGATAGATGGGTGTTGTTGACTTGCCTTCGGTGCCTCTTGTCAGTTAGAGCAAGAATAGCATCTCATAAACTTGATTAGTCTTAATGTGCTTGATGGTGGATGCACATTTAACAGCAAGACAACGGAAACATTCAGCAAAATGTCATCAGTTCAGATGCTGCACATACTGTATAGGCCTATATTACCAGATTATCAGAAATGTCTGAAGATAAAATTTTAGAAAAAGCAGGGTGGCTCAGTTGGAGAAGGTTTATTCTAAATTGTATTTTGATTTTAAAAATGTGACTCTATCAAACAGAGCCATCAGACAGTGACAAAAAAATTGACTCAGCTGATCCCTGTAGGGATTTCTCCTCCTTAGGGAGGTCAGAGGTCAGGGTCATCCATGTTCGAAATCAGCCTTTATGGACCTGTGTTACATGCCTCTCCCCTGCCCCCTCTGTTCTCTCTTTCCCATCTTTTCCTTTCTCTCTGTCTCTATTGTGACCATTAAATATTGACAAAAAATACCAAAAAATAATCTTAAGAAAGAAAGAAAAAAAAAAGAAAAATTGCAGCCTCAGAGGACACTTCCTCCACTAGATATGGAGAGCTTAAGCCCAAGCTTCTGTACTACTTACCCTCTAACTACAGTCTAATACAATTTAAGCTATTTCTCAGATGCTCCTGCTTTTAAATCTCCCACATCTCAGCTCGCACTGAGGTTTAATTCATGGAACCGTACAAAGAAGGAAGAACTTCTCAAATGTGTGAATACATGTGTGTGTGTGTGTGTGTGTGTGTGTGTGCATGTGGTATGAGGAGACATGGTGATGATAATTGTACACTACCAGTCCCATTTAAAAAAAAATAACAGCGAAATACTTAATTAATAAACGATAGAAGAACTGTTCAGCTTCTTGTCATAATATCATTTCCAACTACTTTGAACTACTCCTGCACAAAGCCAGTTAACACATTTTCTGTGATGCCTCTGAATTACAGGGTGCCTCTTCACAAACAAAGTCCAAATATGCAAACCCATCCATCAATCCCTAAAATAGTGCTCTGAAATGAGTTAGTGAGTGTCAACTATGTCCAAACATCCACATCCAATTAAAAGATGGCTGTCATGGAGCGTAAATACAAAGTTTGAGGTTAAATCGCTTCCTTCTCTCCCTGGTTTATTTAATGTGATCTATTCTGCAGACGAGATCAAATGAAATAACAAAAAGCGATATGAAGCGATATGTTTTTTATTTTGTTTTTTGTTTTTTGATGCTTGATTTTAATGTGCATTCTGTGTGAAATGATTTCTTCTGAGTGGTAATAATAATAATAATAATAGTAATGATAATCATAATAAAGGTCTGTGCCCTAATTGAGAGGATAAGGAGGAATTAAATATTGACTGATTGTTGAAATTGTTCAAACTATCCAGTGAGACAACTCTCTAACATCATCCATGTTTTGCAGCCTTTTCTATTTTGTCAGGGGATATGAATAATGCAGGGAGGCTGCAAAAACACTATCAGCCATTCCACTGTTGTGACAAGAGCACCAGGAGATAGGCTGCATTCATTTGGAGCACTTCTGTTTTTTGCAAGGCTGGAAAATGACATTTTTATCAGTCTGTTTGCCTACTTGAGTTTTCTTTTGTGTGTGTGTGTGTGTGTGTGTGTGTGTGTGTGTGTGTGTGTGTGTGTGAAGAAAAACTACTTTGTGGCTTGTGAAACAGTTAGCCTACATAAAGATTTAGTGTGACTGTGAAGTTTAATATGTTTAAGAATGTGTGTTAGCGCACCTCATCTTATTATAACGATGGAAATCATCTACAACGCGCCAAATTTCGAAATATAGCTAAATTATAGTTAATGCTCATGATGTGTTCATTCCATTAAAGAGTACATTTCAGAGGAAAAGCCGTAAGCGCTGTGAGCACATGGAGGCATTGGCAATAGAAACCTGCTTCAACGGTGAAAACGGTGTAAAAGACCTTTTCGGATTAAACCTTTACCGGCAAAAATAACAAGAATTCAGAACAATAACACCTAATTTAGAGTAGTGGGGTCGGGAGCTGGAACAAAAAAAACAAGCAAACAAACAAAAAAACAACAACAAAAAAAACCCCACACACATCACATCAGCCATGGGTGAGCGGGAGAACAACGGACAGTAAAGATTTTAATATATTTTTTTAAATGATGAATTCCTACCTTTAGCGTCCAAGTCCGCCACCACTGCCACCAGAACCAGCAGGAGGGAAAAATAATCTCTGATCGCATTCATAATTTTTTCCCCTCCGTTTTGCGCTTCTCTGCTATCAGAGTAGTGAACGTCCTTGGGATCAACACTTTTCCTTTCGCAGACTGAAGCACAGAGAGCTCCGCCGAAACGCCGACTACACACACTGAGCGCCCCTCTCCTCGGTGACTTCAGCCCGGATTTGCGGCGTGAATTTACTCATTGACAGAGATGACGGGCCTCAGTTTCGTTCGCCACCGCGACTACACTACTCACTATACTGACTACACTGACTGGAGGGACTAGAGAGACTGTGTGCTGCCCCGTTCTCTGCTACCAGCCTCCTCTTCAGGGCAGCGCCACCGCGGTTTCAGCACCACGGACAGCTCCTAGCGTTGGCCAGTGGAACAACTTGAAGCAAACAAACTTCAAAGTTTGCGGACGTGCACAGCGCAATACATTTATGGTATAGGCACATTGGCATTTGAAACCGCTGTGGTCGGCTATCATAAATATGCAAGTATTTCCCAAAGATAGAAAAACTATACAGCCTAGACTCTGAACAACTGAACAATGTATATCATTAGTTTGGTTTTCACTGGGCAAAAAGTAGATCAAACCATTTTATGTGTGTGTGAAAACATCGAAATTTGTTTGAAAGTTGCTTTGCAGTTCGTAGGGTGAAATTTTAGTACGCGGGAATCTTTAAATTTTATATTTTAGCCTGCATGGTATTTGCTCTATACCAATGTGACAGTGACAGAGCCCAGGGTTATATGTGCAATTTTAGGTTAGGAGTAACGTTGACCAATGGAATAAGACATAACACGATGAAATCACAATGATACTGGGCCTTGAAACATTCTTAGGAGGCTACTAGTATCTCCCAAAGGGGAGGGGGCAGGCAGGCTAGACTCTAACCGAAACTAATCCAACTCTTTTCCAACTACTAACGAAAAATAAAATGATTTGTTGTGTTGTAATGTGGCTCTTTGTAATATTACAGTCATAATAATCATTAAATCATTCTCACTAGAATACATCGGGACTAAGAGGTAACTGCCCTGCATTTGCCCATAAATTGAGAAGATGCCCCACAGCTGGTTTTAGATTTAGATTGAGTAATATTATGATGTTGTGTATTATCCAAAACCAATGCCTCATAAAAGTCGAAATTCACCGTAAAACAGAATTTATATCAAGGGGTAAAAGGCAAAGTTCACTGGAATTTCTTCACTATCCTTTTTCTGTATTCAAATCAAGTGGTTTGCTCTGTAATATATGACTCTTGATACAAGATTTTACTACTGCGGGAATTTTCAGATAAATCATATTAGCTTGGAATGAGCGCATACCAGAGTGGCTCCACAGGGAATAATTATGAAACTGACAGTAACATGACTCTGGGTGGTTTTCTGGAGAAATGTAGGTATTTTTGGTTAGCATTACTATGAAATACACTTTACTTGGGTATAAAAAATGTTTAATGAGCCTCCTTCTCCCTAGCCTTGGCCGGTATTGCTTGCTTGTGAATAAAAGTTGTGTTATGAGTCTTTTTCAGCACCATGGACAGCCCATGTTCATGTTTGCCAATAGAACAACTTTGTGGAAAGTTTATTTCAGCTAAGGCAAGACACAATGCAATAATGTTACAATTAGTGATGCAGTGGTAAATTAAAGGTGGGTAAACTATTAATTCCAGTCATCATGTGAATGCAATCAACCACAAATATAGATATAAATCAATTATATTTTCAGAAAATAATCTGATTTTTCCTCCTGAAAATCCCTGTCATGATATAACTTACATATAATATACTATAGATTTACCTCCTAAAGATTAATTAAAAATGGAATTTATATGGGTTTACCCCTCCACTAAAGCACAACAATAATATATTAATACTGGCCTATAAAACATTGTGAGTAGGCTATTATATTTATTAATTTATTGAATGGCAAGCATTTTTTGCTTTAATTTAATATGTAATGTAATGCTACACTGATTCTAATCACTTAGAAATGACTCTTGCATGCAGTTTGAATACCAAGCATTTCATTTGATCTTAATCTGATGAGTAATGAATAATCTGATGAGCATAACCTATGAACAACTTCTGTCTGAAACAAACCTATTTATATGGGCCACCATTATTAAGAGGCCATTGTGCCAGTGACTCAAATGCTGAATAAACCTGTACTTTTCCAATAACACCCCACATTTATTGTGCATTTGTTTGAATTACAGTCTAAGGGAAAAAATATAGAAGGCAATACAATGGAAATGAAGTGCGTAAGTCAGTCTTTTACAGAGATTACCCATACAATGACCTGCTCATCAACATGTTTGCTCTCTGGAAAGAGCTAAATCTGCATAAAAGAGAAGAAACACTTATGAATCATACATGAGTATAGACAGGGGTCTTCTGGGGAATAGTGCGGAATTGTTAAATGTGATGCTGTGCTGTGTCAAAAATGTTATTCGCTGAATGCTGATATGCGGGCCTGTGCATTGTCTGTGAGCTTCCTGCTGGAGTCGACATACTTCCTGGTGCCGCTGCTGTGTCTCCCTGCAGCCGTTTACAGTCATAATTTCTCTTTCATGCACGGCTCGGGTCGAATCAAATTGCGCAGCTGGCATTGGTTTGATTTAACAGCATTGCATCAGCATCAGTGTATCTGTCCAGCCTTTAGAATCCCACTTCTGGTTTCTTGGGCCATGTGAGACTCGGCGCAGCATGGCCAATGGAGGAAAGCCTTTTCCAGGTGGCTGATCTCAGCAGTGAGTTGCATAGCTTTACAGCCAAGGTGCACCACAGTTCCTCAAGCATGCTTCCAACCTTGCAACAGAGAGATGACACATAACAGTGGTGTGGGAGAGAGTTTTCCAGCCCAGAATTAGAATCTGAACGAGCCAGTGTTGACTCTCCTCTCAACACATTAGTGCTTGATTTACGTACCTTTGCCTCAAGGCAGAACAGCTATTCATGGATTCCACACTCTGTATATAAAAGGATGGTCATGCACAGTCAAGGCATTACTCATCAGACTGAGATCAAATGCATGGCTTGGTTTTCAAATTGTGTGCAGGAGTCATTTTTTAATTTGAATGATCAAATTGCCATTGTTTATGTTTAAACAGTCCAGGGCTGATAGGCAGCAAATAATTATTTACACTGTAAAAGGGGCTCTATTATAGGTATTCAAATTTTATCATCTTATTTAACAATTAATACAATAAAATCCATCCAATTAATAAAAAATGAATATTATTAGACCTTAAAATTTCTTTCTTCTCGCATATGGGTCAGTGATTAAGGCTTCACTTTTTCAAGGACTATTTCAGAGTGTTGGTTTGCGCTCTCTCTCTCTCTTTCTTTTTCTCTCTCTGTCTCTCTCTCGCTTGCAGCTTAAAACCACCTATACCTCGGATTAATTTCCTTCCCACTCTAGAGTCTGCCAATCA
This sequence comes from Neoniphon sammara, assembly GCA_900302535.1. Lineage (NCBI taxonomy): Eukaryota > Metazoa > Chordata > Actinopteri > Holocentriformes > Holocentridae > Neoniphon > Neoniphon sammara. The sequence goes on from OMKZ01013211.1 coordinate 9,333, forward strand.
CAGAGTCAGCCACTGTCTGAGCTTTTCAAACAACAAGCCAGTCAAACCCCAAACTCTTCATTTCCTACTGTGATGTACCTTCCTGACCGACAGACAGACAGACAGACAGACAGACAGACAGATCAGAATATCATTTGGGCAAGTGGGGTGAATCTACAGTTTCTCAGTTATGGAGTGGAGATGGGACATTTTCCTCTGTTGCAGCCCCGCTTTGTGATTTAGGATTATAAGAAGGCTGGATTTTCACATTAAATCTTGCCTAGTGCAGCTTTAATGTTCATTTACATATTCAAATCATTTTTTGCAATCCAAGATGATCAGCTACCCCCTTTGGTACTACTCTGAAGCCCTTCATATGCCTGTTAATCTGATGCAAAATGGAAGCAATCTATATAATACTGAGCCACACTCCATATTTTTTGACAAAAGTTGCTGCTCGTTCGTTCTCTTTTACAGGGAGCCAGGAGTGAGCGAGACGGTAATTAGCTGCATTTAGAACAACCAGTACACAGTGTAGTGACGAATATATCCATTCTCTTCAGATCAGTCCAGACAAACTTTATTGGATGGAGTGTGTAGAGTAGCAAGTGCTTCGGTTCTCCTGCCTCCTAATAACAGCACTGCATTAGGGCTTCTCTGCACCTTTGCTCAGACACTAGGGCTTATTTGTCTTAATAAGCAAGTGTCCTAGCTGGTTCTATTAGACATGCGGCTAGCCTCAGTGAATTTCCCCTCTGAACCAAGGGTAGATCGCCACAACATTTCCTCATGAAGTTATTCTGGCTGTACAGACCAGGACAGGGGAATTAGGAAAAAAACATCAAGGTCAATCAAGGTCTTATTTTGCACAATATGGTCTTGGTATAAATAGTAGCAGCAGGGCTTGTTTGCTCTCTTTCTGCCCCAGTGGACATGGTTGCCTTGTTAAATGGAAAACAAGGGGTTGTATATGAGACAAGAGGGAAAAATAAGACAAAGGGAATCATGTATGTGAAGATATTGATCATGGCTTGTAAACAAACTATGTTGCTTTCCTGTGCTACTCATTTATCTAACAATGATACCATCACTGACACTGCATTAGTTTTTCTGGGTTTCATATATTTGCGGGATTTCAGAGGTACTCTAAATAAGCAGTAATGTGTTATTTCAACAACTCAATTCATATGCTACTGCATCTACAGCAGGCACCCGTGGATTGGCTGCTGCTGAACAGTCCAGCCATGTTATTGCTCAGTGAAGAGAGGTCGACTAATTTTCCTCTTTCTCAGTGCGAGGCAGACAGCACCTTGACCAGGTGTGACCTGCATAACCATGGCTCTCTATGACTGCGGCTGAAAATGTCCCAATTTTGATTTTTTCCACCCTTCACTTGCGACATAGATCTGATGTTCTCTAATTAGTGTTAACAGCAAAAAAGGCAAATGAAGATGTGATTTTTCAGTTCCCATTTGGACCACACTGATATGTGGTGCAAAATCTTGTGCACAATGAGCACAAATATTGAATAACAGGTTATGTATTATGGACATGACTAAGATCATGTTTCTCCATCACAAAAGGATTGTGTGACAACAGCAGGAATTGGACATGCAATTTTCACCTGTTCATCGCATAAAAAGTTTAGTTACCCATTAAATTTAGGCAACTAAAACTGCTTTGATAAAGGTTAGGGATAAGGTTAGGTTTAGGCAACTGAAAGTGCTTAAAGTCAAGCAACTGCAATGTTTTGAATAAAGTTCTGGCAGATTTTAGTCACAGTTAAAAAAAGAAAACCACTCCCTGAAATTGAAAACCTCCCTCCCAGTGGAAAACTTGTTGTGATGAGTTCAACTGGAATTGGACCAAATTGACTGGAGTTTAAGGTAAATGTCTGGATTTTGTACCAATGAAATGGCACTCACATATGGTAATTGTATGTGGGTAATTGTTCAAAGCAATTTGTGAAATTGACATTAAAGGAATACTCCAACGTTTTGGGCAAAATACCCAAAACGTTGGGTATATGTATTTCAAATTCACATGATACATTGTGTAAATAAGACAGCTTCAGAGTTGCTGCAAGGTTTATTTTTTCCACTTTGATGGAGCTAGGCTAATGACTCCTGTAGACTTCAAGTCTTTATGCTAAGCTAACATGAAATGCTACCCATAGGAACCAAACCAGTGGACGTACAGAGGTGAAAACGGTATCGAACATCTTGTCTCAGTCTAAGTAAGTTGGAAAATAGTATTTTGCCCAAAATGCTAAAATATTTCTTAAGCCTTTTCTTATTGTTACTTTGTCAAGCATTATTTTTTGACATTGCTGTCACTTCATGTTGGTATCAGTTATGGGTTATATCCTAGAATAGACATGAACAGTCATCCAGAATAATTGGATATGAGCGGCAAGTCAGAATTGAGCATG
>OMKZ01013217.1:18577-31481 GCA_900302535.1 Neoniphon sammara
AAAAAAAAAAAAAAAAGTGTAAGTGTACGCTATACATATTATATTTTCACTGCTTTACATTGCTGTCATTACATCGCTTCCTTTGGCTCTATATTTTCTCTACTGTAGAACTTCCGTATTTCTACATGAGTGCACCGATGTCATGCACTGTATTACAGCTGAGAAAATGTAGTGCCAAAGGAAAAGAGTTAAGAGTAAGACACTAACTATGGATAAGTACTTCATGCAACTCCACTTCAACAAACCCGAATTAACCCTTTAAAGGGGACAGGGCAAGCAAACTAATGTCATAAGCTTGTGTTATTGAGTGCACATTTGTTTGATGCAGTGCCATTACTTAAGGCTTGGGCTAGTTTTATTGAAATCAATATCATTACATGGTCAGGATTTGATGAGAGCGGTATTGTGCTCTTGTTACATAGTTATGATGTTAAATGTGATGTGAAATCAAATGTCACATACTGCATCAAACTCATGGTGGATGATTAAAAGGTTTTATTTCCTGGCATTTATTTTTGTCTACTTTTATTCTAGGAGTGCGGGCGACAATTTCAGCTCTTTCAGAGGCCCCGACGAGGGCGGGTGAATACACAAATCAGGGTTTGCAGTATCTGAAAGACCTCACCAAGTGAACATAAACACCGTGGAGCAATGGTACATTTATGAAGCTTTCTTTGGCTTTTGGATGGGTCTCAGCAGTCACAAACCAAACCCCAGAAATGACATTACTTCTTAAAAAGATGGAACCCCTCACAGGGAAAGAAGAAATGCCCTAATCATTTGGTTAATCCGAATGAATGATTCCAGATGTAACAATAAGGGACAACAGTCAGTGTGAAGAAAACTGTCAGTTAAAAAAACATTATGGTGAAATTGCCGGGGAACTGTTCGTAACACCTGTATCCACAAAAGCAAAATAACCAGTAATGGATATATTTAACAATGTCATATACTTTGTGTATGCCATAAATTTCTGATCTCATCATCATGTCAAATATACAGTATTTTGTTCCCTTTTGACTTTGACCCATGTTCTCCTTATACCATCCAGAATTTGTCTTTTATAAGGAAATGTTGTATATATTCAATTTCACCATTTATGGCTGTGTAATATATAAATCTTAAACAATGTCAAGTCTTTGTGATTTGTTCAACTGAGTTGATAAGAGTATGCGAAGAAAAGGAATTGTACTCTGAGAAAAGTCTCTGACTGTATGTAGGCCAGCCACATTAAATTTATGATTTCAACAGTGGGATGTCAGTGTGCTCATACTAAATTCATATTGCTAATATTGATCTGGTTAATTTGTAGTTTATGTTTTGTCTCTTTTACTTGAAATATCCATTGACTACACTTGGAGCATGACAGTATGCAAAAAAGAAAAAGATCCAGAGCACACAAATGTGCAAAAATCTTTATTATTACCCATGACAGAATAATGACACAAATTGCCTGTGAATGCTGCTACAACTTCAAAACGGGAAAGAGAAGTGATTAAAAGGGTGACGAAGAGCACACACAGTCATTTGGAATTCCACTCTACTCAACATAGAAACACACCACAGCACCACTGGTGGTGATAAACCCCCAAAAATAAGCATGGACTTCTCTTTTGTCACCTTTTAAAATTAAAGTTTTTTTTTCGTAATGTGGGTTTAACAAACCATCCTGCTTTTGCCAGACATTTTCACTCTTCCACTGCCAAAATAACTGAGGCTTCACTATGCAAGTGACGCATGCAAATTTTTGACAGCCAAGTAATAGAAAAGCATGAAAAATCACAGCATGAAAATCACAGTATACCTACCAATCAACTAGTTTACTGAGGGATACACTGAATGGCTTGAAGAAGATGGGTGAGACCTATTCCTGGATTTAGGATACAATGGCAAATTTGAGATGAAATTGTATACCATAGGTGTAGTTCTCATGTCTAAGGATGAAGACTGAGGCCCAAATTTTAGTCGCTGTCTTGATAAACTGTAGTCTATGTCATATAATATCTTTATGATACACACTTTAATATATTTGTATACTGAGGATGTTTTTTTACTAAAAGCTGGTGGTGTTTTAATGGGATATTCACATAAATGAGGGTAATCACAACAGGCAACATTACAGTACATTTTACACAAATTTTACAGATTAAATACTGTAAGCTGAATGTGTTATAACAAATAACTGTGTTATAAGTTTCTTCATGCGGTGACATAAAGCATAATCTGCCACATTTATTCTTGAGCAAAAAAGCATGTTGGGAAACAATGTAGCGTACCACAACCTAAACATATAAATTTTATACAATATATTATCAAGTGCTCCCCACAGTATCACCAACAATGAGATTATACAACCAATGACTAAGCATGTTATATCTGAAGAACATGTTCATACTGCATTAACAGCAAAACATTGCACATATCCTCTAATATAAATTGATGGTTGCAAAACTTTCCTCAAGCTGTCAGTGTCACAATTTTTGTTAGAGAATCTAACTTTTCAACAAGTAATAAAGACCAAATAGTGGCCTTCATAAGCTTTGTTAGGTTAGGAGCGCAAAGAGCAGAGATATATATATATACAATATTGCAACATGATAAGCCTGAAGGCACTTTATGATTTGTGTGGGATCAAATTTGTGTGGGAATTTAGCAAACTGCCTCTTCAAAACCAATACAAAGAATCTGCTGTTCCTTGGGCTGTTAAACTAGAGTGAGCGCCTATGTAGAAACCACCTTTAATGTTAGAGGAAGATGGGCCATTATATCTGTTATATAGCCTGCTCATATTGCCACATATACTGTAATACTAAATATGATCACAAGGGGTAGCTGCAGGGCTATATTTCCAAAGGAGAAAAACTCAAAAATTCATGGTGTCTCCTTCATTGTCTAATGTACAAGAGTCACATTAAGGTTAAGTTTCAATGCTGCTTCCATTTACCCCTTCTAATACTAACCTCTGATTGAAAATTATGGTTAGATGGGTAGATACACACGTTCTTACCTGCCTATTGAGACTATGGCAGTAATTGCCTCTAAGGAAGGCCTCTATAAAGCACAACAGTGTGGTTTATTTATGGCACCGTTCTTCACTTAGGTTGGTGCAACCATGTGTAAAATATCCAGTCTATAGGACTGTACATAGGGAATAAATGTCCATGAATGTCCTACAATCAATAAAATGAGCTGTACAATGACAAACCCAATTTTCCGATATTAAGTGGCAATGTAGCATTTCACCTTGAAGCTTGAAGACTTTACTGGTCACCAAAAGTGTCGACTAGTCTATGAAAGGCTTATTCATCAGTGCAGCATGCTTATTAGCCATTAAGATGATCCAAAGAAATATTGCTTTAAAAGGCTAGTTTGGGCAGCATTGTTAAACATTTCATTACATTTTGGGACATCATCGGTGTATTGTTTTAAATAAGGACAGATTAGTGAGTATCTTAGGGACAGTAATGCAAATGTAGTAACAACTGCATTTGGTAGCTGTTGGACAAGTGCACTCATGGACTGTCCAAACTGAAACTATTAAGTAAAGCAGCAACAACCAACCTCGGTGTCTAAGAGGTACACCTCTCACATATGTAGAAGTTCTCTTCCTCCTCCTTATGGCCTAGCATAACAATGCTACAGTTCTGCTGTGCATACCAAAAAAGATTACACTTCTTTTTTCAGAACAATAAAGCATAATATCTGTTAAACCCTGCCAAGGCTTTGAATGAGAGATGCTAATGAATGAAAATTAAGCAGATGGTGGGGGACTGGAGGGTGAGATAAAGTGTCCATCATATTTAGGTGGTTTTGACCAGGTCATAGACGTGGATGTGAAAGTCATCATCATATTTGATGTAGTAGACAGAGGGCTTGGCTGGGACCTGGTAGATGACCAGGCCTGTTCTCTTCACACCCTTGTCAGTAACGTACTCCACCTGTTTCCCTACCAGACTCTCCGTCTCCTCTCCTGGCTTCCTGTCTGCAGGCAACAGGTGCTTGTTTTCTGGGGAGAGGAATGGTAAATGGTAAATGGACTGCAGTTACAGAATTAGCAAGAGGGGCACAGAGGTTCATTTTAGGATTAAGACTGCTGTTATATTTGACATTTTCAATGTTACTATGTGTCATTTGGAGTATTTGTTTATATTTGGTACCCTTAAAATGTAAAAATTAAACTGAAGCCCACATCATTCCTGCGAATTTGGGTGGTTACTTAGGAGCGACCATTTCTGGAACTGTTCCAGTAACGCTTGTTCCAGTAACGCTGAGTTAGTGACACGAGATATTACCACCTAAATGTGGTTCACAGAACTGCTGGACGTTCTGAACAAAAATCTACCCATATCTCCAGAATATAATCCTGCACTGTCACAGTGTTCACAAAATTATACTGTCCTGTTCATTGCATTCACACTGATAAAGCATAATGGACAACAGCTCCGTCTATGGTTCTTGCAAATTTCCCAAACATTCCCATAACTTTTTTCACACCCAAACTTCCTGTTTTCTCAGGGGATTTCGCATTGAGAGTATGGATAACCCATCAGTTTATATCAAATTACAGCCAGAGGTAAATTTGAAGAAATAATGTAGTCAACATTCATTGAATAATCATGTTACTCAATGACACTGAATTTGTTGAGGCATCATGTTTGCCTGAGGACAACCAAATCAAACAATTTCTTACAAACTTTACAAAATGCCCTTTTGTCTGTAGCTGGATCCTTGGACATTTAGCGTCCATTTTTAGAGACCCTGGCCCATGGAAATGTGTAATGGATGGACTGATTTTCATTTGAAGTTTGCCTGCAAGCAACTGGCTGAACTCTGCTGAGGTGGATCAAAGTGAGCATGAAACAGTCTTGTCCTCTTTGCTTCCACAGGGAAGAAAAACATGCATTCAAACGGGTCAAGGTGAATGGTTTGTACCATCTCACCATGCCCAGTCATTACTATTAAATCACAAAAAATGTGGAAAGAGGCCTTTTCCATTGAAAATCTGTTTAGTCTAATGAGAACACAAGTGTGGAAAATATTTTCTCCATACTTTTAATCAGTTTTTTTAGACTGTCTAGAGCTGCACAAGAACCATGTCTATGTCATGTTTACATGCCCCTGTATTCTGCATTATGTTGGAATATCATCACTGATTTAGTCAGGTTTCTCATAATTAATTAGAGCTGACCCTGGTTATTGTATACTGGATATGTTTTCTGTGCCAGCTCAAAGCTGGCAGAGAAATATTTCAATATTTTGACATGAAAGGGGGCTTTTGTGTGCATTTATACGTACTAATTATAAATGGAACAGCTTCAGAAAGTGATGCTTGATGAAATCACTGATTAGACTCTTGACTCTAGCATCTAGCTAAGCAGAAAGATTTCCAGCACATAAATCTTGTATCATGTCTCCATGAGACGTTGCCTGATTTAATTCCACTTACAGTGCATTTTCACTTTAAAGTTAAATATCTTCTCTCTCTCTATGTACTGAAAAAGAGTCGGTGTCTGTCCGTTTCTGTTTCTGTATCCATGGGCGCAAGAAGTAGTCACTTTTCAAGAAGTTGTTTTGCCTGTTTGCCAAAGCAGACAGAGTCCAAAAACCTGACGACTGGTGGTGACTACAGACTCCCAGAAGACTCATAGCTTATCAGATCACATGATATACAAGCCAAAAAAAAGGGGGGGGGGATTAAGTGGAATATTGCTTTACGTCATGAGCAGTCAGTCTTGATCTTGTGTAATAATTGTTACGATAAGATTATGACAAACAAGACAAGGTGTGAATTTGTGTTACATACTCATTGGCAGTACCTGCTTCAGGCAGAATCCTAAGGTCCCCATCAGCATAGTCATCCCACAGCTGGTACATATAAAGCACCGGGTCCTTCTCATAAGTGATATAATACCAGTTGGTCATGATTGGAGCTCTGGAGAGGACCATGCCCCTCCACTCATTCTTCTCTCCATCTTCCTTTTCAAAGAGATGCTCCACTGCTTTGCCCACCAGCTCCTCAGCCCCGTGAGGTATCTTGATCTTGTTGTTTACTGTGGAGACACAGGCAGAAAAGACATATAAATGTGAATAAAGATGGTAGTAAGAGATTTGCTCCCCTGCTTCAACGCCCTCTGATCTGCTTTGGCAAGCCTTTTTGGCAGAAAGAGTGTGTGCAAATTTGTAATCTAACCTATCTGTTGCAACACGTAACACACCTTTATTTACACAAAAATGTTTATGCTCATCACAATCAAAATGATCAGGTGGTGCAGGCTGAAAGAGAAGCTACAAGTCACTCACCAACTTTTTCTGTGAGGACTTGCAGGTTTGATACCCTCTCATCCTTGAACAGCTCAATGCCATAGACGCAGTCAAAGCCGTCGTACTTGACCATGAAGAGAGAGGGGTTAACGCTGAGCCTGTCAAGCACTGTGCCCTTCCATTTGCTCTGGTTCCCCTTCTCACGCCAGTTGTGCTGAATACGGACGCCCAGAATACAGTTGGGGTCGGGGGTTACTGTGTCACTCAGTTCCCCGCTACTCCGCTTTCTGGTAACACAGAATGGAATGGTGTGTGTGCATAAATATGTAGTTAAGGGTTAAATCAAAGGACACTGCATATACATAACAGCTTAATCAAATGAAACTACTAAGCCTGTGACAATCTGCAGGTGCATAAATATCAAATATTTGCTAGAATATTAAATGGGGCTTGATTCATTTTATTTTGCAAATGATGTTACTACTTCGGAGACTTTTTAGCAACTTGCTGCAAGCTGAATGAAGGTCACCTCAAATAACTTTTTGGTAACTTTCTGATCTGTTTGCAACTATATCATCATTCCATCAAAGTTAAATGTACTATTTCTAAATGAGTAAATGAAATCATCATGCAAACTGATGTTTTGCCATACTTTCCAGCAATAGGTCAAGCCTTCTAATAGCCTACTTTAATATATCTAACAAGCAGTGAGTCATACTCTAAGACCAAAATAAACTATCTGACAATGAAATGCGGTGTCCCTGTCTTAAACACTTCTACGTGTAACTGGGTGCAACATGATGGCTTTACTGTCATATACGAACACCAGCAATAATGGCATCATATGATGACATATGGCTACATATTTCTACATACCTGCCCCTTTTCTTGGACATGCCTCCAGAAATTCAAAGGCTAATGAGTGAGAGAAAGAGAGGGCAATGTTCAATTATTATTTGAGAGAGCATGAAAGCTGCCATGCTTTAGACTAGAGACATAAGCTACACAGCATAGGAAAGGCCTCTAACAGAGCTAGCCTACTTGGAGAGATCTGTGACAGGGCTGTAGCCTACACACCAAGGACTGACAAGCACAGCAGCCAATGGCTTAACACGACTCAATAACTTCCTGGTTATTTTCTTGAACTACACAGCTATGGAGGTCACTGTTTGTAATGCATAATGTCCTCAAGCAGCACAGTGTAGTTCGTCTGGCTCTGTTACATATCACACATAGTTAGCCTATTTTTGATTACATAAACCTTGTATCAGGTTTACAATTAAAGAGCCATTGAGAGAGATTGGCTGTGACACAACTTCAGGAGAATACGTCAGCCATCTCACTGTACTGAAAAATTACAGTATGTAGCCGGTTAGGTTTGTCTCACGTATTGTCTACAAGCTGTAACAGACTATGGTGAGGAAAACCACACAGACTACGACGAGTTAAACCGTAGCCTACCTGTCCTGGACTACAGCCAACACACCTACACCACATAATGTTGGATGGCAGTAGGTTATCAATAATTCTAGTCTGTCCAAGCTCTACCTCATTGCAGATGTTCGGGAAAAGTAGAAGCGCCCATATCCGTTTTTCAGTGTCCCCAATGCTAACAAACAAAACCTTCAAATGGGTGTTAACAGCGTCACCCTTCTTCCCAGACATGTTTTTTACCTTTACGCAGATTTCATATCAGTATTGTTCAGTTCGTCTGGCAGAGAAATGTAGCCACACACAACCCGCCCATGCAAACCTCGCGAAACCTGTGGAAAATGGGAGGACGGCGGAAAAAACTACATTTCCCAGCGAGCATTCGGCTACGATGACTGCAGAGGAGGACACGGACATGCGCGCAGTGAACAGTGGGAATTGGTGTCTCAATTGCGATGACATGGACTTTTCATGAGCCTCAAATGTTTCCCTCCTTGTAGCAATGCTGCCTTCGAGTGTTGTCGGAAATAATGTAATTACAACTTAGGCGCACAGGAACAAAAATGCATCACGGAAAGTTGGGATGGCCGTTTGACGCGATGTGATCTTAGAGAAAGGAGAGCATGCTAGTAAAGTTACGTGCTTTATTATTATTCGGCATTATCTGTTATATAATGAATATAGTGAGATGTTTCTATTCTGTCTTTAACTTTGAGATTCAACATTTATTATTTAGTAAGCCCAGCTGAGTGCCTGATGCGCGTTTTCTCCATTTCTCTCTACCGCCACAGTACAATTTAGATCTGACATCTGAAAACAAACCGGCACCAAAGACTACTTTTTGTTATTATGTCTTTAATCCATTTTATTGTTTCCATCCAAAAACACTTTATTGCACAACATGCCTTATAGTTGCAACTTTTGCACTTACGAGTAGGAGTTTAGCAGGGTAGCAGGATAAGGTTGCTGTTAATTGTTCTTTTTAGAGGCGTGGGGTGGACCACCTCTCTTGAGAAATACACACACACATACACACACACAGAGTTCAAAGTTTATTAGGAATTGCAACACTTGAACACAGCTTTGGGGTAATAAAGCAGTAAATGTACTGGGTTTGCCTTTATTTTTGAAGCATTTTTGGTATAAATCTGTTCGCCTAAGCTGTAATAAGTTGTAATAATCATTTAATTTAAGGCAATATATTTTCCCTAATTGCTCCTCAACACATTTAAAATCCACCTCCTGAAGGCAGATGTGAGCATGTAAACATCAGGGGTCCTGGGGTTGCCACATCGCCGCCCAGAGAAGGAGACCACACCCGCTGAAGTTCCATTGCACACCAATGGGCCGCCTGAATCCCCCTTGAATAAAAAACATACAAGTATAGTAAATGTACTTTGAGGTATTTGTTGAGAATAGATGATGAGATTTTTCTTATGTGCCGAAAAATTGTGGCCAAATGCCAAACCACAATAAAATGATGTCAATTGCTTCACTGAGCACCAAGAAAAACTGTATTTATCTGTCAACAAGACAATTTCACATTTTAAGAGAGATTTATTAGCCAGTTTGCTTATGTTTATCTGTAGTAATAGCAGATATGAGAAACTTTCGGCCCACCTTTACACTTTAATGACAGCAGCTACAAGGGCCAGTTTTGGTTTGCACAGGGTCTAATCATTGGCTAGTCAGTGTATTGTCATACCGAGCAGAAGCCTTGGACGTCCCGGCTCCCTGTGCCGCAAATCATGGACCTGCTGATGGGAACACTTCCCCATCTGCGACGACACGTTTGCAGTGACAGGATGTTCACGCTGACTTCCTGAAGCCTGTCAGGTAAGGTGTTGTTGTCTCCTATGTCACCCCAGCCGGCTGTACTGCACTGGCTGGATCTTCTCGGTCTGCCCTGCATCAGAGGAATCAGCTGCACCGCTCTGGTCAGGTTGGCCCTGCGGTTCAGCTGAGAGACAGAGTTTGATGGTAGAAATAGGGTGGATGATATATCAATATTCTACCTATATTGTGATATAAGACTAGATATCATCTGGGATTTTTAATATCGTGATATGGCACAAGTATTGTCTTTTCCTGGTTTTAAAGGCTGCATTACAGTAAAGGAATGCAAATTTCTGATCTCATTACACTGTTCTAGCTGTCCTGTTATTTATCTCTACCTGCTTGGTCATCATATGTACATTACTAATGATTATCAAAATCTCTAGTGTGTGAATATCTTGTGAAACCACCAATAGTCATTCCTACAGTATCTTCACAATATAGATATTGGGATATTTGAACAAAGCTATCATGACATTTGCCCAGCCCCAGGCAGAAATATACAAGATGTTCAGTAAATGTAAGTTGTTCATTCTGTTGGATTTTAGTGTCACCGAACTGGACAGTTCATGTTTCTCTGTTACAGTGATATATCTATAGGGGTTCTAATGAAAATGTGAAAATGTAAACACCATTGTAAAGGTTCATTATCATAATCATCCATTTTTTTACATTTCAGGCTGTTCTCACCTTTAGAAGCATGACATCATTTTCATGTCCATCATACTCGGGATGTGGAATGAATCTGGCAACAGTGAACTCCTGTTTTGTAGCCTCCTGAGCTGACAGGGAAACAGCCCCGAGCACGACAGCGTGTGCCCTAGAAATCAAAATTGGAATCAAAAAATTATGTTGCCAGGCAAACTGCCTGCAAGCTCAGAAAGACCTCTGCCTCCTATATATATATTTTTTTTCTTTCTTTTTTCAGCATCTCCGATCCCTGTAGATGTCATTCAGTTCCAGTGGAAAACCATGTGTGTCAATGCATTTGTGTCAAGAGATTGTTAGCAGCTTTAATCTATGTATCAGCATTATTGTATTGTTATGTTGTTGTTAGGATGTTATTACAAAGAAATCAGACAGAGACATGACTGAATTCTCACCGAGCTATTCTACAATGTGCTGCTGTGAGCACAAAGTCCTCTCGCACCAGCACGCCCCCACAGAAGTGACGACCTCGGAGCTGCAAGGAGGCCATGTAGGGGCGAGAGTTGGGGGCAGCCTCCTTACCTCCAACAATCTCCACCCGCACCCCGCGCCCATCCACTCCTGGAAACACAAAATCTAATGGTCATTATTTTCTTACTCAATCTAGTTACTTTAATGCTTCTATCCTAATAGATCTACAATAACAGGAGAGTAACAGAGTTTTATTTGACGTTGCATATGCAGGTATTTTGTTCAACTTTGCTTAACATACAAATACAAATTTTCAACACTGACAAAAACTAACACTGGTTGTTTATTGTCATTTAATCAATGTGATTTTTGCAATGAAGTCAGTATTGCTTACCATTCAGTGCGATGAGCAGCAGCAGCACAAAGCTGATAGCCATGGTTAAGGTCAAATGAGCGCTTTCCTCTGTTGATCTTGTACTTGTTGGAGAAATCTGTGGTTTGCTTTAGGTCTTCGTCATTGTTGCTTCATTGTATTTGCCAACATGAGAGTCTGTGAAGATGTTGCTGAGATTACAAAAGACATGGTTGCAGCAGTTAATGGTATGTTTGTGGGTGCTCCAGTTGCTTAGTGAGAAGCGCGTTCCGTGTAGGCCGTGGATTTGATTCTGACCCGCACCCTTTGCTGCATGGCACCCCCTTTTTCCCCACATCTTTCCTGTCTATCTCTACTGTCACTGTCAAATAAAGCAAAAATGCCCCCCAAAAGAAAAATATTTAAGAAAAATAACTGTTTGCTGCAGTGGTGCAAAGTTTTTTCAAGTATCTTTACTTTACTTGAGTATTTTCAATTTTGGAGACTTTCAACTTTTGCTGCACTACATTTTTATAAAACTTTTCATTTAGTTTTTGTAAATTGGTCTCAGTATAAATTGAGTATTTATCTTCAGAAAAAAGAGGTAGCTATAGTTTTTGCCATGTTATAGGCTGTGCTACATATATAGGCATTGAATATAAGTACTTTTAGTACTTTAGGCACATTTAAGGTTCAGTTCATTTTATTTAAGTTGAAATGTCAAAATGATACTTCAACTTTCACGAGAGTAATTTTGTGTTAGGGTATTGATACTCCACTGAAGTATAATGCTTCAGTACTTCTTCCACCACTGGTTTGCTGAGCGGTTCTGAAAGGCGAGCGCCGTTCTCAGGAACTTGTTATGCAGATCCTGAAAAATCCTGTCATGATATTTTTATGTACTACAGTTATTGTGTTGATGAAAATCATACATTTGTTACCTGTATTTGTTAAATACAGGTACATTAAATACAGGTACATTTTTAGATAAATTCATAGGTGAGAGTTACAGAAGCTCTGCTTGAATCAAATACCTGCAAACAAACGCATGTGGACGCACACGTGCGGGCACACACAAAGCTGTGGGGAAGCACTTCAAAGAGAAGTATATCTGAGTAGTTTCCACATGTCACAAAACGGTTTACATACAAAATAGTATTATTCCTTAATACTCCTATTCAGTTGTCAAATATCTTTGAAAAGGAAAAGTCAAAAGTGCCTTTGTCGTTTTAGTGTGTTATTGTTAGCCAGGTTTGAAAAACAAAACAAAACTCAGAGTTGTTTTCTATAATGTGAAGACTACACACGTTACACGTTTTTCCATGTTCCATGTTTTTAAAGTACAAATGTTGTAGTTATTTCACTTTCCTCTTTTTTCAGGTTGCAGCATAACTGTGTTTAAGAGTCTTCTTGAGAAAAGGATGTGGTATTGTTTCACACCTCTTGTTGCAGCCCCCCACAATCACACTGCTTTGTCATGTGCAGCACGGCCACAACTGACTCTCTCAGCTCTGTGTGTTCTGTAGTGTTACTAAATGTCCATTGCTCTCTTTCTCCTCTAGCTGTGTGTTTCTCCTTCTCTGAATGTCCTGTGTGAGTGAGAGACTCTATCCACCTCTTTCCCGGGTGGGTCGCTCTCCTCTCTCATCCTGTGTGTGGCTGCAGTTCGGTGGCTGATCATCATCTGTGTGCTGCTGCTGTGTGACCTGCAGCTCCTGCTGTCTGCTTTTAATTCATGCTTTCTCTGATGGTTTGCTTATTCTTTTGAATTATTTGTCTGATTATGATCTTTTGATCTGAGTTGTTTTGTTCAACTGCTTGATTCCATTTGATTAGAATTAATTATTTCATTTGATTAGAGCTAAAAAAAAAAAAAATCCTGGTCGACACCTGTTGCGCTCCTGG
>OMKZ01013218.1:9119-21596 GCA_900302535.1 Neoniphon sammara
GCCCTCCGTTAATGAACCCCCCACCCCCACCCCTCCCTGTCTCAGTGATGGGCATGACTCATGCAAGATAGAGTACAAAAGACGTTTGGCCTTCAGTTTCTAAACCTGTTGGAAAAAGTCTGCAAAAACATATGGTATGCCGTGAGATATCCATATTTCAGTTTATCCACCTATAGGACTGGTCAAGAGATCCTCGATGAACAGTTTGGATGCACTGAGGAACAGATGGATTGGAAAGGTGGCCTCTGCTGCTACTCACCCTTCATGAGCTCATGGGCTCGAACAACATCGAACTTTCGGGCCCTGAGGAAACGCAGCAGCAGAGAGTCGGGTTTGTCCCCAAAGCGCTCCAGCACCAGTTTGGCGAGGTCGTCCCCCGCCCCCGCCCTGTCCTTGATCATGACCCGCAGCTCTTTCAGTGATGACGCTCGCCTCTCATCCGTCTCGTTCAGCTCATCCTTCGCCTGGATGGGAAAGCCAAATCACAACAAAATTACATTCGACATCGCTCATTGGAGAAATGTTGAGGTCTGCAGGGACAGGGGTATCACTGAACCAATGTATTTCAATATGAATAATCTTATCAGAACTCGGGTGAGTGGGGCTGTCAAGACTTGGAGTCTGATTTGGTGAATAATTTTACCTTTTGCACAGTGTGGCCAGGCAGTTTGGGGCATGGTCCAAACACCGGCCCATGATCCTTCACTGTCAAATGCTCTAGCTTGGACCTCATGGCCTGCTCCTCCTCTGACACCATGCGGAAAGTTCCGGTCTGCACAAAGACAGGAATACAAGACATGTTAGCATTTTGAGATATGTTAAACATTTTATGTATATGAAACAACAGATATAGTGTTCACTGAAATATCAGTGAAGTTGCAGTTAAGTTAATTTGTTCTAGTTACAGTATATTACTTTTTCTTTCTCTTGTGTCAGTTATGATAGTAGATTGGTAAGTTTTGATTTATTTATATTGTTTGTACATATTTGTGCACTTGTTTTATTTTTAGGAGCTCAGGAAAACCACTTGTTACCTATATGTGGCAGCTAATGGGGTCCTGATAATCAAGAAATGAATAATGCAGTTCATTAGATGTTTCTATAGCTTTTTATAATACATTCCATTTACTGTAGCTGAAATGCACCGTACTTTGTCCTACACTTCTCACTTACATGGGAGTGAGAATATTATAGACCTAGTTGATGTATCTGTAATGTGTTTTTAATGTGTTTTCATTAAACAAACTAAATGGAGTTACAAGTGCTGCTACATGCTATACTGTCTGAATACTATGATGAGATGTCTTTTATTGAAACAGTACATAACAAAGACTCTAACACACACACACAAACACACACACACACACACACACACACACACACATCAAAACCCTGCACCCTGTCCCGTGCATGGCCAACCCCCAAACGATGCACACCACCGAGTGGCTGGGTAATCTGCCTCACATGATTACAGAAAGACCACCTAAAGCCACTTCTTAAAAACAGCCCCCCCCCAACCCCCCAAGAGCTGAAGCTTTTAATCCAGGGTCCAGGTTACTTAAACAACAAACGGAGGTCAGACACTGACAAATTGGCTTAGAGACACAAATCAACACACTGAATGGTTGCAGAGTAAACTTACAGCAGCCATGGTTGCAGCGTCTCACAGCAGCTTCACCAACACTGTCAAGAATGAAAAGTTGGAACCAACGCACATCAAAACAATCTCTAATAAAAGCACAGTACTTTATTTATTCATGTATTTATTTATTTATTTATTCATTCATTTATTTCAAACTTGTGTAGATATGGAGTTTAATGTTAAAGTTCGTTAAAGAGAAGCCATGGGATCAGAAATAAAATAATCCTGTTACTGGCATGTTCACTAATCTGCAGAGGTTTAGGAGGCAGTGTAGCAAAAACAATGAGAGGTTTTATCTTTGCTGTGAGAAATCCAAATATTGATCATCCAGAGTGGTTCCTTTAGTGATTAGCAGAGCAGACAAACTTGCTCTTACATTCGAAGCAGGCACAAAACACAGCTGATATCTACTAAATGCAACAGTCCCATGACATGATCTGACCACAGCCTTTCTTAACACTTTAGAGCTCTCTAAATATAACGAAATCATGAAAACTGTTTATTCATTACAACAAAAAGTTATCTGAGTGTTTTAAGTCATTATTTACAAGGACTTTAACCCATTATTTAGCAATGTTAATCTTGATGCCTTGAACTTTAATGGGATACAGCAACATTGCATATATAATGAGCAAAAAATGCAACAATTGAAACATGCAATGAATAAAACTTTAATGATCACTGAATCTACAAACAACAATTGCAGAAAATGTCTTATCAAGAGAATTAAGTGTTATTTAACAGTATTTATCAGATAAATTCTTTGGAATATTGATTTGAATTATCACATAAACACCAGCACCATAGCAGTATATTTGTAATTCCTATCATGCATCTTTATCCTATGATCTCTCTGTCAATAAAGTTAAAATTGTTATGTTTTTGAAATAAATAACCAAGCAGTCTTACCTTAGAGCAGCTGAAGACAGAGTGGCAGAGGAGACGACACACGGCAGAGAGACAGGAGGAGAGAGGGCAGGGAGGGGAGGAGTTATTTAAAGTGTCACTCAAAGAGGGATTAAAATGACACACTGAATTACTAGGAGTGGCTAATCTACATAATGCAAACAATAAAATGACAGTAGAGGCCTGGACGGAGGAGGAGAGGTGTGCCGCACATGGGTCTGAACAGAAGGGAGATGGGAGGGATGACCAATGAGAACGCCACTTTATGTGAGCGTACACATTTCCAACATTTTTTAAATGCATCAGGTCTAATAATATAATATGGCTTTCAAATTATGCGAGTAAAAAACAGCCTCGTTCGAAGGAATTAACCTCTTGAACTCTGATTATCCCTTAAATTGTCCCTGAAATATTCAAACCCAAGATTCCATTGTTTTATGGCTACACCATTACATCAAATAGAAAACATCTTTGTGCATCATTTTACACACATTTCCCTCTAATTCAGCAGCATATATTTGGTATCTTTGGAAACCTTTGGATCTCCACTGGAATTTAAAATAAAGTTCTGTGGGTTTGAACAAAGCTCAGCCCAGGGATCAGCTGGATTGAATTGATTAATTCCTCATAAAGAAAAGTACCCACAGAATTACACTTAAAATTATTGTAATGGGCTTTTGACACCAAGCATTTCCATTCTCACCACAATCCTCTGGTAGCTTTTTCAAACACAATCAGATGCAACCTCAGACCAAACGACAAATAAGGGGTGAAACAGCTCCCCTCTTAATCTGGGATTTTAGATTATGATATTTTCAAGGTTGGATCATTGAAATATTATATCATAGTGTATAAAATTATTAAAGGACTTTGCATAATGACACTTTTTTCTCACTGCAATGTTCTTGGTCTCCATCCTAACACTGGTCACACCCACTTTTCACCCATCCAGACTGGCTGGAGATTATCAACCCAGCACATGTGAGATGAATGGTGGGATTTGAGCTCAACACTTCTCTGCCTGGGAAAAATATGAGTGACGACCACCTCTGGAGCTCCACTCATGCAAAAACTTCATCTGCACCTTACACATTCCTCTCTGCACATTCTTCACACAGAAATCCTCGGTGAAGTGGGACCTCAGAGGACTGACAACTTGTTTTGGGACCCAGATTAAGGATTACTTATCCATGATTGCACAACATCAGACAATCTTACAACAACAAATGAAAACATAGTAATTAGCTTAGTAAGCCTCTCTTCGAGCTCCATTCAAAAATTGAGAATCATACTTTAATCACATTTGCATGACAGCCAAGGTAAAGACAAATATAGAATTGAGCTTTTATTATGTCCATTTATAATATCCATAACAAGTTTCTTATCTATCTGTTTCCATCCTCCTTCCTTCCACTTTCGTTAACTCATAGAAATATGTCAGTTGTGACCAAATTTTTCTCGGGTTGTAGCTGTTATATTTAATAATAGAAAAACGCTGGACTCAAAAGTGCTTACTAGGGTAAAAGTGTTTCCCTTTACTCCCCTAAATTTGTTGGGGATCGCCTAATTGGAGCTAAATCTAGTTCAAATCAAGCCATCCAACTCCAACACCTCAAGGGTCAAAAGACTGCATCAAAATTTTCTCACAGCAATCCAGAAATCCAAATGTCCTAATTTGTTCAGTAAATCTTATGTAATGTGCATCCACCCTTATTCCAAACAACACCTCCTTGATTTAATTATATGGACGCCTTCTGAAAATAGTCACTAATGTATTCTGAAATCAGCTGCAGACAAAACGTACTGTATTTGGCAGAAGCGATGTACTGTCAGCTAAATCTGTCAGTTCAGCTGATGTCTTGCTTGTCATAGCTGTGATCATTAAACCAAAACAAAGCATTTAAATAGGCAGGAATTTACCAAAGCTCCCCATAATAGAAATTTGAAACTGAATATCTCTAAATTGAAGAGCAGATGTACAGTTAAGAAGATTCTCAGATGTTACATGATGGACAAGTCTGTAAAACTGCATGAATACATTTCTTTGTTTTTGTAATTCATTTAATTTTATAGTTTTTTTTATTCAAATGACTCTTGTTCACATTTATTTAACCACTCTCCTCCTTAACACATTGTTTGAACCCAATTGTTGCATTTTAATTTAAATTTTCAATTATTGCCTCACATGCATTTGTCCAGTGTTTGTGTATGTAGTTGCAGTGTGACACTGTCATGAAGTAAAACAGGTTGGAAACCAGAAAGTGTTTACTACTGTTCTAAGTCACACTTCCTGTTCTATTTCATGTACACTGACACTTTGGTAACATATATTTTTTCCGCTGTTTAATCAAGTGCTTCATTGTCAACCACTGAGTCTTCTCTCTTTTTCCCTGCTTAACAGGACTATTTGTCAGCCTTGAAGAGCTAAAAATATGCTGTAAAACACTCGAAATACACGCTGATCTCACAGCTTGGAAAACGCGAACTTGACTACTGGAGTTAATCTGCAGCCAACCAGAGCTGCATGTCCAACTTTGAGAGAGACGAGAAGACAGATCAGGGCCACAGAGAGCCGAGGGAAGTGGATAATGAGCTGTGGATGAATGGAGGAAGCGTCCATCTCACACTGCAGCTCAGATGCTCTGCTGCAAACACGGCGTCCACCCGGGGCCCCTGGGTCTCTCTCCTCCGCACACTGAGGCCTCTGTCAACAAGAACTGGCAGACTTACTGTACTCTGCTATTGTTCCTGCAGCAGCATCTCTCATTAGCGGGTGCTCATGAATACCCTCCTGTTTCCCTTGCATAGAAAAACAGGGGTTAACAATGTCTCCATGTATCATATCAGGCATGGCTATAGAGGTGTTCTCCTCTCTGGTATGGAGCATTAAGTTGTTTGATGTAGAGGAATGCCCGCCAGTTATATCACCCTGTAGACCCACAAAACAGACATGCATGAATAATACATCCATGTATGTTCCTGCACTCTATGAACAAGATAAGTCAAGTCATTGGATATACAGAGGATTTGTGTGGTGGTGTGTAACTTGAAAGTTTTGAGGGAAAAATATCCTTTTGATGTGAATATATGATCAATAATCTATCCGGCAGAGATAAGAGAGAAGTCAGGATTGGTTCTCCAGGCTTTAACCAGTATTTCCTGTAAGCAGCACATTAAATTATTTCAATATTACATGTTAGTGCTGGAGAGCGCTTCATTTGCGCAAACACTCTCTATTAATTATGCACACTGTTTCAACTTTGAGGAAATCAAGCAGCCTTCCGAGGGGAGCTGTTATAACCATATCACTAGCTCTAATGAAAGCCTTTGGACTCCAGGTGGGGAGGCAAATCAAAGATTAGAGGGGGAATCAGGGTATCAATCAGAGGATCAACACTCCCACCTAGAGGCACAAGTAATCTGTCATGAAAGAGCTTTATCCTGGCATCAAGCCCACATCAGAGGAGAACCCCGCTGAGTGAGGAAGCGTATTTTAAGACTCAAGGCAGGGCAGCAGACCAAGAAGCAGGAAGGGAAGCTAAAATCTGCTGAATGGCCTTGATGCAGTTCACTTTACTAAACGTCTGTGCACACAAACATGCAACTGGCCAGCAAAGATGATCCATTCAGGTGGACGAATAAATCATTCTGTAAGGCACAAAATAATCCATGTATTGCTCAATGGGCACTTCCTGATTTTTTTGTTTTATCTGCAAAACAAATGAACTTTGAACTTACAGTAGCCTAACAACTGAATGAAAAACAAATAAAACTGGAACATAGTTTGGCACTCTGCTAAGTGGCACATGAGCATCAGCAAAATTTAGTGCAGCACTAAAGTGAAAGTAGGGAATCATCTGACAGGCAACCACAGTGTGTTTCATTATTCGGAAATTACCTTAAATGAACATAAGTTGATAATATGAACGGCAAATGCCATGGCTGATTTAGCAGAAACAACATCTGTGACCGATTTCAAAAGAACCAACCCACCCTTTCCAGTTTCCTTGTTTTTCTTCTGGTTGGGCAACAGTCTGCACATCACATGATGAACAACAGTGGAATTGTGACTGCACATGGACCTTTAACACACATATACATTCATAAACAAACAAACACATTGGCTGATTTTGGAAAACAGTGCAAGCAGGCCTCATGCATGATGTATTTTAGATATTTTTAGCTGTGTTATACTGTTTTTGAAATTTACTGTATTTCTTACTCAAACAAACCAGATGTTCAACTTTTAGAGCCTGCCAGTTAATTCATCTTCACAAAAACTCTTGACATGTCAAGACCTACTAAAAGATTTTTAGGCCCATAATTTAAGAAACAATGAATTAATGTGTATGTGTTAACCTGTGGTACAATATAAGACTTGATTTCATAGAGCATACACTGCAGGGTTTTATATGGGCTACACCTGGGAGGTTTTTATAAAATACTATAACACTTGAGGTTACAGATATCAATATGGATAATAATGGATTCTCCACACTTCTTATATGTAGCAGGGTTGTTTGTGAGCAGGTCAGCTGATACTTAAAGCCTCTGTGTTTGTGCAAAATAAAAATAAGACAGAACTAAAAATGCTCAGAGTAATATTTGGCAATATTTTAATAAAACATCATTTTGTCTGTATTTAGATTGGGTATACTATGGTCTAATTACAGTGGACATAATGGCAAATTAGAAAGGACTTATAGACCAAAGGTTAACATAAGTGTTAGTCAGCTTGTTCAAATAGCAGGCTGTGAGAAGAAAGGGGCGCGGGCACTCAAATTGTACAAAGTAGGTACCAGCCCATCAAATTGTAGCCTTTCTCGTATGCAGCAATAATTATTGATTCTGCTGTGGAAAAGTGCAACTGTTATAAAATCAAAATCACATGATGCTGCCCAGCTCTGCCACATTTTTTTTTTTTGGCATACAACTTCTTAAGGCATCAGTGAGCAGGTTTCCAATTACCCAGGTTTATTTGTCAAACGAAGGACATGGTAGATTGTCCAGTTTGTACTGGGCAGTCAAGGCAGCCTCATGTAGGAAACTGCCTGTGACAGTTTTTTCCATGAAATTTTTTCCATGTTGCACTAAATATGCCCGCTACATTTAGCAAACAAACCTGGGTCAACAGAAGCCCCCCAATAACAATTTACACATCCTGAGCTTTGTGCTCAGTAATATAATAGAATATGATAAAAATAGTAATAACAAAAAACTTAAACAAAACAGAAGACACAAATAGTGCTTTCCTTGTAAATAAGAAGGTACCAAATTCCCCCTTGTATTCATTACAAATGAGGTGTAAACAGGACACAACTGGAGGTAATGATGCAATGACATGATTGAACAATTACGAGACACTGTGATACATACAACAGCCCTTTGTATCCAGTGATCTCCTCGTTAGTGTCAAAGGTTAGTGACAATGATTTGGTTTGCAGGTCCTTAGCACATGTCAAAACAAGGCCAGTGATAAATGAGGGTACTCAGAGAAATGCCACTTGTGTTCCTCTCTGCTTCTTTCAGTGGTTCAGCAGCCTTATCATTAAGATGTTTCCATTTACATAAAATCATCTTTAAAAGAAATTAAATACACAGTTTTCTTGTCTACTTTTCTGTGAAATTAAAAAAAAACATTGAAAGAAATAAAACAATGTGCTGTGTGAGCACTGTGTGAGAGTAGACCTACTGCCTGTTTCATAATGAAAACAGTCTTTCTGTACAACAGTCTCCATGGGGTTTATGGGGAGCTGCAGCACATAGCACAATGCATTGAGGTCCCGTCATGCCACATTTAAAGGCCACTCTAGTTGGCGACAGGCTCTCAGTCTTAGCCCAAGAAGCTGAGGGCTGCCATGACTGTGAAGCCCAGCAGGATGAAGAGCACCTTGAGAAGCTGCTTCTCTGGGGAGTTGAGCTCATGTGGCAGGATCTCCAGGAAGGTAATGTAAACAAACGTTCCTGCTGCCAGCCCCTCCAGGACGGCCTGGATGATCGCTCCCGCCGCCAGCTGGGCCTCTATCACGCCGATGCCGATGGCAATGCCTAAAGGTGACATCATGGCAAACACTCCGATGTAAGCAGCCACCCAGAAAGGAGGCACTGCACTCTGGACTAGTTTCACAGACAGACTGAAAACTATGATGCTCTTGTGGACAAGGATGGCAATGCAGATCTCCAGTACCTAGAGAATACAACAAAGTATAGCATTACACATTTTTTACCCAGACTACCAAGGAACAGCTTTCACAGACAGTAATTACATGTTGACAAACCAGTATTACAGCCTGGATTGAATTTCAGTGGACACACAATTAACTGGTAAAACTGATTGCTTGGTTTCGAGTATATCAATAAGTTCTAATCAGGTTTCCTTGGCACTGTGACACTTCCTCAGTTTGGGAGATTGGAATCAGCTGACAAAGATGTGATTGAAACTAACTTATTTCCCTGTATTTCTTCTGTGTACAAATTCTGCTCCACTGTCACTGAAACTACATGCAGAGAAGAAATGGGAAATTTGAAATAGATAGATAGATAGATAGATAGATAGATAGATAGATAGATACTTTATTCATCTCCAAGAGAAATTCACATGTTAATACCATGTTAATAAGCAAAGCGAGCAAACAAAATCACATGAAGAACATGAAAAGTCCTGAGGGAAGAACATGTTCTTACAGTTCTCATCATCCAGCCATAAATCTGTTCCTCCTAGGCAGTTAACACCAAACACACCAAACACACACTGGTCTGTGTGTGTGTGTGTGTGTGTGTGTGTGTGTGTGTGTGTGTGTGTGTGTGTATGAAAAGAAAATCCATCAGGAGATTTTTCAGCCAATAATAATATTGGCAATAATAATAATAATAATTGTATGGCACCTTTCTATAAACAGTGTTTACAATGTGATTTACATACAGTGATGCAGAAGTACTTTAGTTAATTAAAATATGGATAAAAATGTGAAAACAAGGAAAAACAACATATGGTATAAATACAGTAAAACCTAGAGGATATTCAGCACCAGAGGAAATATTTTAGTTATTCTTACCTTGGAGTCAGTATTCTGCAGGCCTATGGCCAGACCCTCAAACACAGAGTGCAGTGAGAGAGAGAGGAAGAGCATGAAAGACCGAAATGAAGAGTGGGCTTGAAAGTCAACATGGATGTGGTGGCCGCTGCTCTCCAGGTCGTGGCTTGTGGCTTGCCCGTGTCCATGCCCTTGCCTGCTGACCTGTATGAGGGGTGCCCTCTCCTCATGAGCCCCGTCCATATTCCGGTAGGTTAGGACGATCTTTTCCAAAATGAGGACCATGAAGAAGCCGGCAGCCATGATGAACTCTGGAAGGGGGAAGCTGGTCTGTTTGAGACAGAAAATGCAACTTCAGTCAGAGGGGGGCAAATGAAACTGAACAACATTGTTTGAAATAGACTCAACGCTGCACTAAACACTAAACATTAACAGACGTTACTTATATATTAAGTGTATGCATATGACAGACCCTGAGCTGAGCGCAGGCTTGGACGTACCTTCAGACCCTGAGAATCCAGCTCAGCGCTGATGTCTGACAGGTAATCTGGGATGATGTCAAGCAGACATGCAGCCAGGAAAACCCCACCCGCAAAACAGCTGATCAAACTCAGAACTGTGCGGTGGGTTTCTGCAAATTGAGACACAATTAAGCCAACCCTTTAGTCTTACAGTCAACAAAGGAGTAAAACTAACAATATTAAAATCCAAATTATTCCACAGCATAAACAAACTATATTGACCAGGATTAGGTTTGGCTATGTCTTTTCTGCTTTGTTGCTGGATGCTCACAACAAGTAGGCCTATAATAGTGAATCATGAATAATTAGTGAAAATATGTTTTTTGTATAAACTGTCCTTATCTGTTCGTTAAATAAAAATTTCAAATGACTCAACAAGTTAGATGATGTCACCAAAGAGCTGACCTCAAGTAACAGGCATGACATTTCCAAACTGAGCAGCTGCCCTGTATAAATATTATCTTTTCAGGGTTAGACTCATTGACAAAGGATCATATAACAACTGCTAACACTCTACCAAAAGGAAGTGAAAATTAATCAACAGGGAACCTTTGAAACAGTTTCACTTCCATTTCAGATAGCCCCTCATCAGGCCCCTCCTTGTGATTTACATTAAATGTGACCATGTGCTTGAAGAACTTTGGG
Organism: Neoniphon sammara; assembly: GCA_900302535.1. Lineage (NCBI taxonomy): Eukaryota > Metazoa > Chordata > Actinopteri > Holocentriformes > Holocentridae > Neoniphon > Neoniphon sammara. The sequence goes on from OMKZ01013218.1 coordinate 19,868, forward strand.
CTTCAGGCTTCATCCCCATCAGGTGACTCAAGCCCCTAGGTGTAGTGGAGGGTAAACCCGCCATATTTCCCTCTTTTACTTGGGTTACCCACCTATGTAGGCGGACATAAATCATAATTCATATTTCAAGTCAGGGTATACATATAACTTAGCAGTAGCAACTTGTGTACGTTTAATGCGGGCGTGGTATGTGAGAAATAAACCGTTCCCGGAAGTATAATTGTTTTTTCTTTATGTTGCTTGTTTACTTTATAATGATTACAGTACATCGACCTCACTATTTACTACTGTATCACTACTCTGGTCCCTTGTTAACTTTCAATACATCAGGACAGGAATCTACAAACTCTTCTAACATTCACATTGTCCACGCAGCTAAACTTATTAATAAAAGCTAACAGTAAAATCGCCTCTACTTCTATAACGCTAGGTATAGCTGAATCATGTGACCGTTATTCCTTCAGCCTAAAAGAAGCTAACGTTTATGCTGCCTTGTTTACGGACAAGAGTAACGTTACACACCTCAAGAAAATCACTTTGAACGAATCCGCTAAGATTCCCCTTTAACTGCGACATACATGTTGTGATTTTTGCATCAACAAAATAAATAGACTTGGCCGGTTCGTCTGTTTTCTCAGTGTCCTTCCACCAACAGACACGGCAGAAGGTGATAGCAACTAGAAAGCAATCTGAGCCGAACAGGCACAAAATTGAAAATTTTATTGAAATAAACGACTACTTGGTGGATTATTGGAAGTAGTCGTTTATTTCAATAAAATTTTCAATCTATTCCAATGCCGAATTAACCAGAAGACCCTAACAAGTTATGCTAAATGGCTAATCATGTTCTAAATGGTAAATATATTTGCCGATAAGATATGTCACATTAAATTGCCATATTTTTTCACTGAGATTAGTGTGACTCGTACGAGAATGAACACACAGCATACTGGGTCTACCGTAGTTGCGCCCCTCTCCCCCGAAAAATGAAAACAAAAGCTTTAACTAATTATGAACACTGTTGCATAACGTTAACCCATATATGTTCGATTATAATAAAACATTAAACACAACGTTAACCTACCTGTCCCATCTGTGTTCTTGAACCATTTTACCCGAGCAGGGATAAATCCAAAAAGAAGGGTTAAGAACAACAAACCGATGAGAGCACCTATTTTCACCTGTAGTAGGTATTCCATTTCGTATCCTGAGCTGTCAGTCCAAGAATAATACTTGCTACAACATTCAGTCCCAACAAACTATCTATCAACATCAAGCCACAAAATGTACTAAAGGTATGCGGCATTCCTTGCTACCATGGTGTTTTGCTTGGGACTTGACTCTTACGTCACAGGCTACAGAGTCTGAGAGGGGTCAAACTACACCAGGACCACGCCTTCCCCGAAGAGGTGAAACGCAAACAAGATATACATGATGGGTGACATACTGGCTTGCCAGTAAAGTTCAGAGAAACGAAGTAAACAAAAGGGGAAAAAAAAATAAAAATAAAAACATTCTGATCTCATTTCCTAACACATGGACAGAACATTTGCAGACACTATAGTCTAGATTTTAATTTATTGAGACTGACTCTTATACCATTGAGAAGTCCAATAACCAAATAATATAATCGTGTGTGTGTGTGTGTGTTGTGAGTTACTTGGGGATAAATTATAATAAACTGTTGTTCTCAATGTATTGTAGAGCTTAACTACTCCTATTGACACAT
>OMKZ01013221.1:2593-13346 GCA_900302535.1 Neoniphon sammara
GACCAGGCCCTTTAAACCCAAATAATAGAGCTCATGATAACATCATTTTACAACATACACATGCCCGCAACAGCGGGGCTTACGAGCTTCAGCACCACAGAGAGCGACTACGTCATTTTGAAGTCCATCAAATGGACATGAAGTACAACAAACCAAGAGACAAACTGTAACAACAAACAAGACAACAAACTAAGATAACAAGATAACAAACAAAGAGAACAACAAAAACATTAGGCTACATGGTCACTAATAATAAAACGACACAAATTCAAAGCAGTTCAGCACCATGGATAGCGACCGCATCATTTTGACACCCATTTTAACTATTTCAACTCAGAGCCTGTATCAGTAGCTATAAAGTTTAGTAAAACTGGCACAGCGGCCCACATGTTCACAAACACAATTTCAATATGAAGTACTATAGGCCTACTCACCACTATTTGAAGGGCATACAACAAGCCTTGCGCTCCGCAAACTCATCCACGATGCTCTGTATGTCCATTTTCTTTGCTCTCTCATTCTCTGTGGACAACATGGCAAGTCCATTCAGTCTCTCCTGTCCCACTGTGTTGGTGATGAGTTTTACCCAAAATACACTTGGACACAATATCGGCGATCCACTTGTAAATTTGCATGTCATAAAGTTAAATGTGAGAGTGAAAATAAAGCCAGTCACTAAAGTCAATCGGTCTTGTAAAGTTTCTAGCAACCATGACTCAATCCTGACTGGGGCAACCTATATAACCCCTGTATAAAGCTGCATGATGGGTTATGTTAAACAGACTGTGCCCATACTCTGGGCTCCTCTGGGCACAAGTCATGGGAGGGCCCGCTTTCTCCAGCTCCCCTGAGCCGTGGTAGAGGCCCGGCTCCCGTAAGTCTTACCTCCTATCCGGGCTGGGGGTGTGCCGCCCTCCCAGCCCGAGCCTCCATGGAGAAGCAGGAACAAGAAATATAGAGGGAAAAGCACCAGGGTCAGAAACAAGCTGCGAGCAGGAGCACACAGACCACCCCTGCCCAGTATCCTGCTTGCAAATGTTCAATCCATGGATAACAAACTGGATGACATCGGGGCCCGAGTCCACTTCCAATGGGACATGCGGGACTGCAACATCCTTTGTTTCATGGAGACATGGCTCTCCAGCAATTGGTGTGATCGAAGGAATGTCTCTGTTCCGTCACGCTCATGCTCGCCATATCTTGAACATCTAGCGATCCTCTGTCACCCTTTCTACCTGCCCTGGGAGTTCTCTACAGTCATCACCATTGTCATTTATATTCAACCACAGGCGGACACGGACACCACTCTCACCACGTTACATGATACCATCAACAAACACTATGCCAAACACCCAGACGCAGCCCTCATCGTAACTGGTGACTTTAATAAGGCAAATCTCAAACAGGTTATGCCGAACTTTTTCCAGCATGTCACATGTCCAACCAGGGGTAAAAGCATATTGGATCACTGCTACACTCCATTCAAGAACAGTTACAAAGCAACCTTTCTCCCAGCTTTTGGTAAGGCTGACCAAGCCGCCATCTTCCTCATTCCGAAATATAAACAAAGGCTGAGACAGGAACCTCCGGTATTGCAAGAAGTCAGACGCTGGACTGCCCAATCAGAGGCCACACTACAGGACGCGCTGAGTGACATGGACTGGGACATGTCCCAGGCGAGCTCTGCTCTGATGATGTAAACGTGTTTACAGAAGTGGTGACGTCCTTCCCCACATAGCAAATGGACACTGGGCCGGATGCGGGCCAGATGTAACACAGCATTTGGTACGAATCCGTGCAACAGGTCTGGGTCAGCTTCCATTTGCACAATGGGACTAAGTTCAAACTGATCCATTTGTCAGATCCAGTTCAGAACAGGATCAGAGCTGGGCCAGATCCGCTCCCCCAGACAGGAAACATTTATACACCTTCTATGCACACTTTGAGGCCAGCAGCACGAGCACCGACACTGCTAGCACCGTGGCTAGCACTAGAGGAATAGAAGTAGGTGACCTGATCGGTGAGGAGGACCGCCTAGTCTCCGTCTCAGAGTACGACGTGAGCTCTGAGAGGGGTGAACAGCAGGAAGGCAGCCGGCCCAGATGGAATCCCCGCTGCACCTCTCAGGACAGGAAATCCCTTCACAGAGTGATCCAGTGCACCGAACGCATCACCAGGACTGCACTCCCCTGCCTCCAGGACAACTACACCAGGCAGTGCAGGTCCAGAGCAAATAGGATCATTAAGGACATTCACCACCCTAACTGCAAACTGTTTGAGCGGCTGCCCTCTGGCAAGCGTCTCCACTCCATCATGGCCAGAACTGAGAGGCTGAGAAGGAGCTTCTTCCTCCAGGCCATACGGATCATAACACTTAAAAAAACATAAAAACATACACAACACACATCCACTCTGCATCTTGCAGCTAAGCACCTTGTTACCTTGTTGTATTTACACTGCAAATTGTTTATACTCTATAGATATTTTTTTTCAAATTTTTTTATTTTTATTATGTACATATAGATTTTGTGAATGTTTTAAAAGTCACACTGCCTTTAGGTGGCTTCAAAGCAGTGTTAATTTTGACAGCTATTTTAGATTTCATCTTAATCTTAGTCTTTAGATGAAAATGCATATTAGTTTTAGTCACATTTTAGTCATTTTTATCCTTGATAGTTTTAGTCTAGTTTTCATAGGGTTAGAGGGTTAGGGTTAGAGTTAGTAACGTTATCCAAATGCTAATAGTTGTCTCCAGTTTAATTTCCTGCAGCTATCAACTTGTCAAAGCTTCCCCGACACTGCACATTCTGCAGGCTATAACTACAAACTACAAACATAAGAGCTACACGTCCAAAATTCAGATCAATCGCGCAAAGTCCAGCATGCAAAATCCAGTTTAAAAAGCACTAAAATTGCTCCGAGCCCCGACAAGTTGGCTAAGCTTCATAAGTCAGCAATGCAGGCAGAGGAAGTAATTCAAATCTTACCTTGCTGTTTCACCATGGTTTCAAACTACTGCTCAGAGACAAAGTAATCCATGTAATCCAGCAGGAGTTTTGCCAAAATAAAATGTGTTCCTCGCTTCCAATTAAAAACAATTCCAATTTTTTTTTTTACTTTCGGTTTCTGCCAGCGATGCCCCAGTGTGAGGACAAGTGGGTTTGTTTATAAACACAGTTTGTGCTTTTGGCACCATCTAGCGGTAGGATACCCTAACCCAGTGACAAAGATGTACTGCATTCATTGCTTGTAGTTTGACCGAGACGCAAGCCACGGGGAAAATATGCATTTTGGATGTCCGGACTAAAACGTCCAACATTTAAGTCTTGTCTCATCTCGTCTTGTCAACACAAACGAACATACATTTCGTCATAGTTTTTATAAACAAGGATCTATTTTTAGCTCATCATCGTCTCGTCTTCGTTATGGATAAAAGGGTCGCTGACAAACATTTTTCGTCATAATGTATTTAAGGGGCTGTAGGCCTAGCTATATGTTTTATCTTTTATTAAAAAATTAGTTTCCAAATGGTTGTTCGGCCCCCTCATGGCTTTACTAAACTGACCCTGTGTGCTTAGAAATGTTATCATTTGCAGCTAGCAGCAGTGCATATTGTGCTAGTAGGATTAAGGTGCTATGTAGATGAAGACACACTTGAGGTCACTGTAGTCTCTGGGCAAGGATATGAAGAAATGAACAGACCCTGCAAAATGCCAATAATCAGTGAAATCAGTTACATTGCTTGCTCATCTTACATTATGTTGTCTTCAACACAGCATAAAAACTACAGCTATCCAACCAGCTAAACTCTTCTTGCAAAATGATGACTTGAGTCGTAGCAAGCTTTTTCACTGTTTACTGTGGCTCTTTTCACCATCTTACACAGAATGAAAACTGCAATCAAGATAGAATACAACAATCACCATTTTGTTGGTGTGCTTTTCCCAATCTACATATGTAAATAGATTTTTTAATCACAAACAATTCAAATTATTTTTAATGTAAATGATGTTCTTAATATCTTCCTCACCCTTCCTTCTTCTCCAGGGAAGGTCTGTGTGATAATAGCCATTGGCCAGTTGTTGCAAGCTGCTTGATTGTCTCTGAGAAGAACAATGTCTCCTTCTTGCAGGTTTTTGTACGACTTTGTCCATTTCTTCTAGCACTGCAAAGTAGGCAAGTACTCCCGACTCCAACACTTCCAGAATTTCTTAGCAAGAGTTTGTACTTGTCTCCACTGCTTGGTGAGAATGTCCTTGCCTGAAAAGTCTCCTGGTGGAGGTGGAGTCGAGTCAAAAATTCTTCGGGCCACCCAAATCAGTCTCTCCCAAGACCCGCCCTTTTTTTGTCCCCCTCTTGTATGTCTAGTGATGATGGACCAGGGTCCAAAGACATCCAACCCCACATATGTGAAGGGAGGACAGGTTTTGAGGCATTCTGATGGTAGGTTTGTCATATATTGTTCTTGCATTTTTCCTCTAAGCCTGCGGCGGGTTACACATTTGTGTAGAGCTGAGTTGACAAGCCTTTTCCCTCCCAAAAGCCAAAATCCTGCTGCCCTAACAGCACCTTCTGTCAGGTGATGGCCTTGATGTTTGACCTGGGCATGATGGTGTCTGACAAGCAACAAGGATATATGGTTGTCTTTTGGAAGAATGACTGGGTTCGTTTGTCCAGTATCCAGATTTGCATCTTTCAGTCAGCCTTCAAGACAGATAAGATTGTTTTGCAAGACTGGACTGAGTCGATGAAGGTTGCTATTCAGAGGGACTGGCTTGTTTGTTTCCAAAGCTTGGAATTCCTTGGTGAATGTTCTCCCCTGAACAATTCTGACGATTACTTTTTTTGCTTGGTATAGCTCATCTGGAGTTCAAGGCAGATCACACTTGTGCCATCCTTTACACTTCTCCATACCATTGGAGGACTTATAAGACATTGCAATATGAATCAGGAGTGCTATGGCTTGTACAAGAGTATCAAAGCTTGAGAACCTTTGAAAGTGTTCTGTGCTGAGGCTCTTCTCTTTGAGCTGTGTGGCATAGCTTCTCACTTGTTGGTGAATGTCTAGTTCTGGTCCACGTAAATCGAAGGACTAAACTTGTTCTGGAGTGTTGGAAGGTTTGGTCAGGAAAGAGGGCCCTGTAAATCAAGTTGTCTGTGTCAGGCACGAGGCAAGAACTGACCTTGACGCATGGTCAGCAGGATTGTCCTCTGTTTGCACAAAGTGCCACTGTTCAGGTCTTGTGGTTTGGCGAATACGCTGAACTCCATTATGGACGTAGACGTAAAAGCGTTTGGATTCGTTATAGAAATAGCCAAGAACCACTTTGCTGTCAATGTACAACTTGGTGGAATCTAGCTTCACGTCTAGTTCATCATGGATTAGTTATGTCATTTCCACAGCCAAGACTGCAGCACATAGTTCGAGTCTTGGTATGGTTGGTTCTGGCTGAGATGCAAATTTTGACTTCCCCATAATGAACCCGATGTCTGTCTGTCCATGTACAGCCTTCAAGTATGCTACAGCACCAACAGCCTTGGTAGATGTGTCAGAGAACATGCAGAGCTCTGTCTGCACTGCCTTGGCTAGAGGGGCTGCTGTGTATGTTCTCACCAGTCCTCCCACTTACTGAGTTTAACCTCGGGGTAGAGGCATGTCCCACTGGGAAAAACTCAGATGTGAGTTACCTGAGAAGGCCCTTCCTTGGATTGTGACCGGGGCCAAAAAACCCAAGGGGTCAAAAACACTGTTCACTGTGGAGAGGACTCCACGGCGAGTAAATGGCTTTGTGCTGGTTGACACAGAGTAGATGAACATGTCACTTGTCATCTCCCATAGGAGACCCAGACTGCGTTGAGTGGGTGCAGTTTCACCACTGAGGTCTACATCTTTTGTGGCTGCCGCACAGTCCTTAGGTGGGAAGGCTTCCAAGACTGCTTGACAGTTTGAGGCAAACTTGTGAAGCCGTAGGGTTGATTCAGCAAGTGAAGCCTGCATTCTGCGTAGCAAGTCAATGGCTTTAGCCTCAGTTGACACAGAACAAAGACCATCATCAACGTAGAAGTGATGCTCTACAAAATGACTGTGTCAGTTCCATGTTCTTGGGCACCCTCTCTGATAGCTCTTCTAAGCCCATAGATAGCTATGGCAGGAGATGGGCTGTTGCCAAAAACATGTACTTTCATTCTGTTGTTGATAATTTCTTTAGTGACATCATTGTCCTTGTACCACAGGAATCTCAAAAAGTTTCTGTGGTCTTCTCGCACTATGAAGCAGTGAAATATCTGCCAAAATGGCAACCTTTTCCTTCTGGAACCACATCATAACTCCAAGAAGTGAGTTGTTGAGGTCAGGACCCGTGAAGAGTACATCATTGAGAGAAACGCTTAAGTGTCGGGCACTTGAGGCGAATACCACCCTGATTTGGCCCGGCTTTTGCGGATGGAACACCCCAAAAGTTGGCAGGTGCCAGCCTTCTTCATTTTCTCCCAATGGTGGTGCTACCTCAGTGTGGTCGTTCTCAAATATTTTTCCCATGAAATTCACATTGTTGCATTTCAGGTCTTCTCTTTAGACTTCGTTGGAGTGACGCAAAGCATTTCACTGCTTGATTTCAGTTGTTAGGGAAGCGTGGTCTTGGTTGCCTTAATGGGAGCAGGGCCACCCAACTATTTGAGTCATTTCTGTAGACTTCTTTGTCCATCAGTGCCAGGAAGATCTCATCTTCAATTGAAGATACTGGCTTGTTATCATGGTCAGTGAGACTGAATACTGTTTGTACCAACAGTTCTGCAGCCTTACTGCACTCTGAGATCCTATCTTGAGCTTCCTCATGAATCTTTTCTTTGACATGTAAGAAGCTTGTGCAAGGTTGGAGGAGTGAGGCAGCGTTGACTTGTTCTCGTACCTTGTGCACTCTTATTATGTCTCTGCCAAGCAGCAGCAGGATCTCAGCAGTAGGGTCAATCTCTGGGATGTGCTCTGCTACCTTGACAAGATGAGTATGTTGTAGAGCCACATTTGATGTAGGGATTTCTATCATCACACTCAATGAGTGGAGGGAGAGGAATTGTAATCTTTCCATTGAGTGACTCAATCACAAAGTCTTCAGCCCTGCAGCCACATGCTTCCATTGTCCCAGAACATGTTCTCAGATAATAAGGATACGGTTCACAGTTGATGTTGAACAACTTGAAAAAACTGGACCTTGCCAGCGACCGGTTACTTTGGTCGCCCAGGACAACATAGACTTTGATAGCTTTGCCCAGTTGACCTTTGTGATAAACTTTTGCAAGGCAAATCTTTGAGCATGATCGGCTGACTTGTCCTGTTCCACAAACTTCAGTGCAGTTTGGGCTGACGACGTCTTTGATATCATTGCTTGCTTCATCCTCCCCGCCATTCTGAGGTGGCACTGAAGAGGCCTTGACTTGAGGTGCAGGGCCTGGATGCATAGCTGAGTCATGGGAGGTACTGTCACACTCCATACACTTACCTGTAGTCATGCAGTCCTTGGCTAAGTGAGTGGTCAAGCCAAAACACTTAAAGCAGATTCCTCGCTCTTTAAGAAAAGTTTTTTTTTCCCTCCAGATTTTTGGCTCAGAAGGCTTTGCATCATTTAAGGGGCTGTGGTTTACCATGTTTTGGACAGCTTTTGTTAGGGTCATCAACACTTTTCACAAGACCTTTTGTGGTCGAGCCTGTTGAAAGGACCGAAACAGGGTTCTTTGTGCATTTGAAGGGTTTTTCAGGCTTAATGGGTAAACCAATAGCATTTGAAAGTACAAAGCTGGGGTCGTTCCTTTTCCATGCCTCATAGCTTGCGAACCTGCTGAAGAATTGAAATGGTAGGAATCGACATGCATTTTCTTCTTTATATCTTGAACCAGCAGAGATCCATTTTTCTTGAAGCCCATAGGGCAATGCTGCGTGCATTGTCAAGTCAAGTCAGTTTTATTCATATAGCACCAAATCATAACAAAAGTTATCTCAGGGCACTTTTCATATTGAGCAGGTGAAGACCTTACTCTTTACAGAGACCCAACATTCCCGCATAAGCAAGCACTTGGGGGCACAAAGCAGGGAACTGTCCAGGTAAGAGAGGGCTGAGAGGTAGCCATCCTCCTTGGCACACTGTAGTTCCATTAGCAAGTCAGCCAGCTCCCGTAGCTTTATATGTTCCTTTCCTGCAACTCTTGGGAAACTGTCAAGCCGATTGAATAGAGACTTCAATTATATCAGGTGCTGCATAGCATTCCCAGAGACATTCCCAGGCCTTTTTGAGTGCTATGACTGGATTTGTTAGATGTACTGACCGTATACGTTTGACATGGTCACTGGATTCTCTACCGAGCCATTTAGTCATCAAGTCCAATTCTTCAGTAGCTGTGAGGCCTAGCCCTTGAGTGGCGTTGATGTGTGATGACTGCCAAGCACGATAATTTTCAGGCTTATCGTCAAATTGATGCAAACTTGAGCTGACCAAGTCAAGCCGAGCTAAATACTGAGCCAAGTGCTCGGTCGCAGGTACACCTTGATTAGCTGTCGACATGTAGTGTGAATGATGGCTAGTGATATTAGTATGTGGCATCTCATTTGGCAAAACAGTGGACTGCCATCTTAAAATGAAAGGATTGTGAGGACTTATTTGGAAGCTGTCATTTGCAGGAGGCTGGCATGTTGAAGGGGTGGCTTTAATGGTGGCTTGCTCTGGGGAACTATTGGGTTGTTGACCTTTGGCTGAGCATGGGTCAAAATGAGACTGGACATATTCACTTGTCCGCTCCATCCTGTCCTCTTGTGCGCCTACCTCATCCAATAAAGCATAAATAGGGGCCGGGCAGCGCAGCTATAGGCCAAAATACATTTTGGCCTATAACTTTTGAACCGTAAGTCACAGAAACGAAATTCTTTTTTTCACTGCATTCTGTGGGTCCAGCCGAATCACCTGATAGATTTTCCGCCATTTTGAATTTTGTCCGAAACCATTTTTTCGCTACTTCTCCAATTTTTGAGCAATCCTCACCAAATTTGGCACAGAGCACCTCTAGACCAGTCTGAAAAAAAAGCCATTTTTTGGATTTTCGATATTTCATATGGTTCTGCTAAAATAAGCCATCAAAGTGTTGTGGGCGGGGCTTAATTTACAAAAACTGTCATATTTCCTAAACGCTTTGTGCTATTGCAACCAAATTTCGTGGCCATATGTAGACATGACTTCTGAGTAGTCCTGACAAAATTGGTTCCATTTGGCCAATAGGTGGCGCTGTGGCACCATTATAAGTTGAAATTGCCATAACTCATTAATTGTGAGTCCAATTGAAATAAAATTTTGCAGACTTCTTCACTACCAGAGTCTATACCAATATCTACAGTTGAAAATATGAAAAATGAAAAAAATGAACGATTGCTTCTCATGGTGTCAAAAGATTCCTCTGCTTAAGTCAAACAATTTTGCCAATACAAGTCTTCATGTCAAATGCTTCAGTTTTTCAGCATTTTGAATTTTGTCTGAAACAGTATTTTCGCTACTCCTCCTACAATTTTTGAGCAACCCTCACCAAATTTAATACAGAACACCTCTCCACCAAGCTGGAAAATGTTACTTTTTCGGATTTTCCATACAGTTGTGCAGTAATTGACCCTCAAAGTTTGCTCAAATTATGTGGGCGGGGCTTACATTACAAAAAATGTCATGTCCTGTCAGCTTTGTGCTATTGCAGCCAAACTTGGTGGACATGTGTAGATATGACGTCTGAGTCACCATGACAAATGTGCTGTCATTTGCCCAATATGTGGCACTGTAGTAGTACTACAAGTTTGAACTGAGCTTTGCTCTTTAAAATTCTTCATTTTCTTCTTCGTCTTCTTCCTCTTCTACTCATACTGAGATGCATATTTGGCCATTTTCATCCAAATGCTTGGACCCGGGTCATTGCCGCTTGCGGCTATATTTATTATTATTCTTCCTAAAACTGCCTTGCCATGCACGAAAATTAACCAAACTTTGATCAACTGTCTGGTCAAGTCCAAAACCACATAAACTGAAGTCTCGAACCAAATTTCCCCAAGGTAGCACTACAGCAAGCGTGTAAAGTTCAAAACTTTGGAAAATCCTTAAAAATCAGCCATGTGTGCTGTAACTTCACAACTTGCACCAAAATGTAGCCCCAAGTCAGGAGGAACTTTCATACACTGCAAGCTAGGCCAAATTATGAAGTCCATCACTGCACTCAACAACTGTAGAACTAATTAAACCTAACTAGTCTCACAAATTTTCTTCAAATTAAACAAAAATGGCAAAACAGCATCTTCATGCCATCCCCAACAGAACAATTAGAGAGATTTTCATTTTACCAAAATTTGAGCCGACAGTGCGTAAAAATATCTGACTGTAAATGCTACTGTCCACTTACACTGTAATTTCTCATTTACTAAAAGTCCAATCTACTTCAAAATGAATGACTTCATTCTGGGATGATAGGTTGCTCACTGTGTAAAATTTCAGAATTTTATCTCAAAAACTGAATTTTCTACAGAATTTTGAATTTTGCTCCCATGCAGTACATTGTCCCCAATGGAAAATAGAGCATCTTTAAACATCAGGATTTCAAAAACAGAATGATGAATCTCCATTTAAATAATACACAAAAAACAATCGCCATGTCTAGAGTATTTGTGCCAAATTTCAGATTTTTTTCCTAAAATTTGACAATTTTACATCAATTTGATTTCCACACTAATATGCAGCTG
>OMKZ01013229.1:6269-17617 GCA_900302535.1 Neoniphon sammara
AGGAGTACCTGCAGCTGAGAAATGAGAACCAGTTCCTATCAAGGAACCCTGCATGACTGCAATCGACCCATTCAGAGTGTTAAATAACTACCTTTGCAGGCTTGCAACTCTCTTGTAGTCCAATACTTAATGTACAATATTTCCTGACAATGAGCTGTGAAAATATAACATTGTACAGACACAAATACCACTTTCCTTTTTCCTCCAGGATGTATTTTAGGCAGACAATAAAAGTCATATGCGACTTGTCCCACACTTTCAAAACAGAGCACCTGATGGTCTCTGCAAGGAGGCCGTACAACAAGCTACCCAAGTTCAAACCTCAAACCCAGCAGATAGATGTTCTCTCTGGTCCTGCTGTCAAGCTACTGAGCAGAAAATAAAAATGACCTCTTCTACCTGGCAACGTTTTAGCCTTCAGCTCCCCTGAAGTGTCCTTGAGCAAAACACTGAGTCCCTGCCAGCTCCAGAGGTGTTATTTCGGAGCGGACCCTGACCTTTTACCTGCCTGTGGATAAAGAGGGGAGGGGGTAGCGAAGGGAAATTCATCCTTCATCCTCCAGTGTTTCATCAAAACTTTAATCTTTGTCCTGCAATAATCCCGACACTGGATGACTGATTGTGTTGATGTGCAAATGAATGGGCAAGTGGGTGTTTGTGTGAGTGATTGTAGTATTTCCAGGATGAGTGCAATGCAATTTAATGTACACTGTAGAATGATGAAATGCCGGATGATATATTGATAATATATCAATGTCATGATATGAGATTAGATCTGTGATTTGGGATTTTGTAATATAATACTTGTAACGTGATATGGCATGAATGTTGTCTTTTCCTGCTTTTAAAGGCTGCATTACAGTAAAAGGGTACAATTTTATCTATTATTAGACTGTCCTGCTCTTCTACTATTTGCCTCTACCTGCTTGGTCATCATGTTCACATTACTAATGATTGTTTATCAAAAATTTCTTGCATGTAAATACAATATAAAACCACCACCCTACATTATCACAATATTGATATCAAGGTATTCAGTCAAAGATATTGTGATATTTGATTTTGTCCATATGACCAAGTCGTATACAAGCCGTATACTGTCCCTGAGTAATGGAAAAAAATCCATACATCCACCTGTTTCTATCCCAACTCTTCCTCCAGGGTTTTTAGCTGTTGGACTGGCATCAGTGAGGAGGAAGCGGGGCAGCTACCTCCTCCCCACCTTGCGCTCCATCTTCTCCCAGTCTTCCCCTCTGGAGCGCTCCATCATGGTGGTGGTGCTGCTGCTGGTGGACTTTGATGCTAACTGGAGAGCTGCTACTGTGGAAGAGATCAAAGCTGCCTTCGCCTCTGAGCTGGAGCAAGGCCAGCTGCTGGTTCTGCATGTTCGTCAGGAGTATTACCCCCCGCTTACAGGTACAGTGAATGTGTGAGTCCGCTCATGCATCCATGTCCATTACTAGAGCAAGCAACCACGAGCAAGTAAATGTATCAGAAAATCTAACTCCTCTGTAAGATATGACCCCTATAATTTGCCACCAGCATCACTGAAACCATCAGATAAATCTGCGATTGTTTTTTTTATCAACAATTTGACACAACATATTCACAACTTGTCTTGCACCAAAATACAGATGCATTTTAGTATTTCACTTTAGAGTGGGTGGACTATCCAAAAGTACAAAATCTTCAAGAGAAAATGTTGCTAGCAACAGGTAACATTACATTTATCAGTTTTTCCTACTATGTCACATCTTTACACTCATGTATGCAGTCGTGCAAGTGGGGTTTTTGTTTTCAGTCCTGACCCTGAGTGTGTCTGTGTGTGTTTACACCTTAACTCAAACAGTTTTGATCCAAATTGCACTGCACTTGGCGGAAGTGTTAAGGGTCAGGAAAGAGAGAATTGATTTGATTTTGCAAAGATTCAGTCAAAGGTCACAGGGTAAGGTCAAAATTTCAGCACAATGCTAATACATAGGGAATATTTATAATGGCCATGTCAGAGATACACATCTGGTTACTATTAAACACTAATATGAAGTCATATGACCTTTGACCTTCAGTGATCTTGAAAGTACCGGTGGTTGTACATCATTTTGAAGCTTTAAATATCTGGTCTGATTTGCTTTAACACCAATGTTTTGCTGACTGCGCAGTGTTTAGACCATTGGGCCATTCGCAGTGCTTGAAAACTCCTCCAAATGGGAAAAACAGGCCACATTTAACAAACGCACAATCAAATGGCAGCTGCAGACTCAGTTTATTCTGAGCTGCAGAACTTGTGCAGGAGAATTCCCAGTGGGGACTTTGTCCCTCAACCCAGGACATGTGGCTTGCCCCAGTGAATTCTCGTCACTGGTACCACTGAGACTACATCACACACTGTTTGAATCTGCCTCTCTTTCTCTCTCTCTCTCTTTCTCATTGGCTTCCAGGACTGAAGAGGAACTATAACGATGCTCCAGAGCGGGTGACCTTCCGCTCCAAGCAGAACGTGGACTACTCCTTCCTGATCCACTATAGCACCGGCCTCGGCCAGTACTACCTCCAGCTGGAGGACGACATCTCCTGTGCACAAAACTTTGTGTCCAGCATCAAGAGGCACATTGATGAGCAAGAAGCTAAATCGACCACCTGGGCAACGCTGGAGTTCTCAGCCCTGGGCTACATCGGGAAACTCTACAAGTCAGCTGACCTCCCTATCCTGGCCCGCTTCCTATTCCTCTTCTACCAAGAAATGCCCTGCGACTGGCTGCTGAGTCGCTTCCGTGAGCTGATGACCCAGAAGGAGCAGATACTCTTCAAGCCCTCGCTGTTCCAACACATGGGTATCTTCTCTTCTTTTAAAGGGATGTACAACAAGCTAAAGGACAAGGACTTCGAGGAGACCACCTACTCCAACCCTCCAGCGGACATTTACACAGACATGTCCGTCTACAAGGAGCATGTCCCCAGACTGGCTTGGGCCTCTGGGGAGGGATTCTTCTGGGGACGCTCACCGGAGAGAGGAAGCTACCTGACTGTGGTGTTTGAAAAGCCCACCATCGTGACAGGGATATCTGTGGAGACGGGGTCAGAGGGCAAAGACCCCCTGAATTCAGCTGTAGTGGAGATAGGCCATGACGTGAATACCACCAAAAACAATGAGAAAAGTTGTACAGATTTCCAGTCATTGGGGACTTTTGAGAACGGGAGGTTCGAGATGCAGGATGTAGGGAAGAAGTATGGCTCCCCCTCTTCTTGTCTGAGGATACGGGTCACAGCTGATCAGAAAGAGTGGGTGATCATTAAGAAAATTAGGGTCACAACAAAGAGCACCCCTCAATCTTAAGACAAGTTATAAGGAATTTTCCAACCAGTTAAATCATTTATTCTGGTTTGATCTGGTGGACCTTCTATAAAGACTATGTATGTGATCTCCATTGTGCCTTGTCGAACAGTTTGAACTGCCATGTTGCTTTGTTACTAAGACAACGTAAACAAAACTACTGTGAAAAAACTGTTTGACCTAGCTCTGTGATAAAGCTTTTTTTTTGCCAACAGAATGAACTGAGAGATTGCAGTGGGAAATCCTTATGTTTTATATTTCAGCAATAAGCAAATGTACATTATGCTATATTTTATTTTAAGTATTTAAACAGGGTGAACCCCAGAGAAATTCAAAATAATGGGATTTGGGGTAAGGACAAACTCTGATTCCGACTATAATAAACAAATTTTTGCTTATTTAACTTGAAAAAAATGAACATTGCAATTCAGTAGTACTTTTGTTTTATGATGCTGAGTAGTGATTAAAGAAAGAGCCATTTGTGTGTATAGTAAGGGACTGCATTATAGTTTACTAGTCTCAAAGTAGCAGAGAGAGTGTCAGATTATGGATTATATTCATAATTTATTTATGCTTCAACAGAAGTAAAAGATACAGTGATACATGTTCTGTTATCCTCAATCAAACAACGAGGTGGACACACACACGTTCACAGTGGGCCCATGCTTCATTGTGAGCTGCTGCTCTAATTATAGTGACATAAAACATCGCATGTGTCTGTGCTCTTTAAAAGCTGAGTGCATAAAGCGGTCAACTACAAGTGCATTATTTCCAAAATTGTCAGCAGTACATCAAGGTTAGAAACTGATCTGCATATTATCAAGAAAGGGGATTTGTTTGGATAGAGGCTTATGATGCAAAATGAGACTATAATAGGCAACAAAGTCATTTTGTTCTGAGAGGAGAAACGAAGCATCTTTAGGGGCTGTACACATTAACTCTGGGAGCACAAAACATGAAAGCCATGTTTCTGGGGGGTGGAAAGAGATGAGTCACCACTAACTGGAACCTTTCGTGTGTGGTGTGATGGTGGTAAAAAAAAAAAAAAAGTCAAGTCACTCCCACAAGACACCTTTTAATGGCACAGTGACTCTTATCATTTCTCAGGCCAGTTCACAGAACAAGATGATACTTTGGAGCGACAAATGTGAGACAGCGACATCAAGAGAGATGGTGGCCACAGAAAGAGAGAAAGGAGGGAGGAGAGAGGCGGGTATAGGCAGTGACAGTGGACCAAAAGTTCCAATTGGTAGTTGTGAGGCAAACAAGCATCAAAACCAAATGAAACTTTATTATTGGTAACAGAAAATCTATTATATTTTATATTATAGTTTTGATAAGACACCATATTCTCGCACACCAGTTTGACATTGCTTACTTAGTATGAGCTATGCTATGAATTTATCTCAGTAGTAAAGTCAAATTATGTAGGCAGGATTACCCTCCACAACATCACTGGGTATAGGCACATAAGAGAATATATTGTAAAGGGAATTAAGATTGAATTAAGTCATTTTGTTGGTCTTGCTGTGTTTCTCCTTGTGTCCGACTGGAGGATGGTGGTGGTGTCCCTTGGGTGGCTGCTACATCTTGGCGAGAGCTGCAAAGTGTCGCTGCTTTCTCTGACACATGACTCCCTGGTCTCCTCCCACCAGTCAGGGGTCTGCTGCTGCTCCTTTCAGCAGTAGCAGGCCTGGAGGCTTGCCTCTCTCCATCCTGGGAGCACTGGGTGAGTGGCCTGTTTTCCCCAGTAGTAGCTTGAGTGGCTGGTCTCTCTTGGATGGATCCGTCCTCAGCTGCCTGTGAGACCTGGTTCTGGCTGGCAGGCCTCTCTCCTCCAGCGATGGGCCTGTTCTTGGAGGTGGGTCGGGCTGCGGCTGCAGATGGTGTGTGCCTGGATGGAGGCTTAGAAGACGGAGCAGTGCCATCCTGCTGTGAATCCCCATCGACCTGAGAGGAAATAAAATCAACAAAATGACCACTATAAACCAATCCCCGCAGACATGGCGGGTGACACATTTAGTACCATATAGAGAAATGGACAGGTCAGGTGCTAAATAAACATTTCAACATGTAATTTTGTTTTTAATGTTATGGTTGAGTCAGAAGCTGAGGCATGTGAGTTAAAAATTAAAGGTCCTACCAAAGTGAAAGATCATTTAAACAGACATGGCAGCATTACCTAAGTTTCTGCGGACATGACTCCTGAGGTGGAGGGTGTTCTCTTATTTCAAGGTTCAAGTCTTAATCTTTACTTGGTGCTCTAGGACACGCTGTCTATGTCTATCTATCCTCAACAACAGTTAACTTATATGAAAAAAAAGACCCTGAAGGGCTTCTGCATAAAATCTGTGACTTTTCTCTCTGGCAATTACAGCATACACAACTGAAATAGGTCTTAATTTTCTGGCAATAAAACAGATCTGACATCCAAAACCTTTCTGTGTATTATTGATCCTGCCAGCTTAACCCAAGATGTGTCAGAACCAGGGTATACTGCACTCTAGCAAAACCCAGATTGTGTAATATGATCTTTTCAGCCTGTTGCATTGCTGTACACAAATCAAGTGGAGATGATGCTTTGAATTGTCTCAGGTGTTCAGGCGTCAGGTTGCATGGAAACATCCAGTTATGGACTATGTAATTTGTTCTGAACATTAGAAATTAACGTAGGGTATATTTGTGCTGCTTGAGATGGTCACTGGAGAGAAAAGGACCTTTACTGGCCTTGTGGACTGAAGCAACATTCAAGTTCAGCTGCAGTAATATTTGCTGATGTCACTGAGTCAATGGTCCTGCACATATTCAACCGAAAGACAGATTCTTTTAACACAGTAATGGACTATACTTTTAAAATTGTTGCACTGCATAAAATAAGCCATGTGGAGCTTTCAAGAGATCCAGACAAATAAATCTATGCAGTGATATGAATAACTGAAAATCCGTGAACAAAGGACAGGGATAAAGAAGAGAGAGTAAGACAGAGATACCAAGAGAAAAAGAAGCCAATCCAGAGTGGCCACTTGCTCAAGTTCTTTCTGCAGGCTCTTCGTGGCGAAGGGCTTAGTTTTTTATTATTTTTTTTTTTTCAAAACAATCCCATGGGGAGGGTCATGTTAAATGACTCTGGAGGACTGACTGTATTGTCCCCACATTTGGATACATACGTAAATGGTACAAAAGCTTCCCCAGTATGCTCTGACAATTAATTTGCAATCACAGCGTAGACAAGTTAATGTGGCTGAACCAGTGCAGAATTCGGTTGGGTATCACCCCTCCACGCCCCCACCTCCTGTCTATATTATCAGTTAATTCCAGATGAGCTACATCTCCTTTGAAGCAGATAGAGCGAAGAGACTTTGCAGACAGAAGACTTATCTTGTGTCACCATCCTTCACTACAGTGTTCTGGCCAGTGCCGTGAATTCACCACATCAATGTAGTTTCCAACTGTTGTTTTACGAAAATATCCTCTATTTCCTGGCATGAGATCCCCTGTGCCTTTATGGTAAATAAGAATGTGCTGACCAACTTGCATCATTAAATAACGTGAAATGCCTGAAATGCAGGGAGAAAACAATGGGATCAACTGCAACTGACCCAATTTCCCCTCTGGGATAAAGTATTCTGATTCTGAAAACAGATGGTGATAGCAGTGTTATGCTACGGTGGCACTGAAGTTTTCCCCATATCTCATGGCTCTCACCTTAACTTACACTGTTTTTGATTCAGTCTGCACAAGCAGTCTCCATACGGTGAACAAGTCATCTTATCTAGAAAAGTCTAATGAGATTTAGCCAATGATCATGCAGCAGTTTCATATGGCATATCCACAGACTCTCAGAAAATGATTGAAAGCACAAAATACAAACAAATGGTTTTAGGTTTTAAGTCCCCAGGTGACAATATGATACACTGTCTGAATCCTATATTTTGAGTCTGCAGGTACTGAATGGCTAGTGTGTGGATACATAAACACTGAAACTCTAATAGATCTGAGGCACTTGACACATTACAGCCATGAACAAGGACAGGCATGACAGTTTACAGTATGTCATGCTGCCCACTTCCTTGTAACCTGGTACTATCAGACCTCATATCTCATCTCAAATGAGATATGAGGTAAACTATGCTAAAACAAGAAAGATGAGTTCGTGAGATTTCTGTGTAGGCTAACTTCCTTGTCCTCATGCTGTGGACTTGAACTTGGCTGGCAGACAACCTGCATGACACATTCATTTTCACATATCAAACCTGAAGAACTGACATAGGAAACTAACTTTCCTAATGACACCTTACTTTCACTATCCTAAGAAAAAGTGAAAACATGTAGCATGTAAAAAGTACCCACTGGGACAAGACAGCTATAGCGTTTCTCCATCTAGTGGATTTTGCCAAAATCTCCATTTTTCATTCTGAAGTGAACCTCGTTGCTCTGACTATACCACCAATTACCTTTCCCACTCTTTTTATAGGATGGTGAGACCTAAGAAGTACTTTGTTATGGCTACAGGATCTACACACAGTCTAACAGTTCAGTCTTTTATAATTATGGTTGTCATCACATTCATTACCCACTCAGTGGCCTGTTCAGCTGGTGTGATGACACCAAATTCTGTCATCTTGCTCATTTCAGCAGTGCCCTTGTCCTTCATAGCAACTGGATGTCGGCCGGGAGCACATATTACAGGGTGCACAGAGTCATCAAGCCACATGTGGTAGACCACTGCTAGTTTGCCCTTGGAGCCACAGTGAATCAGATTCTCCTATGCAGTGAATTATGGGGCCAGGCAGAGTGACAAGGCAATTATGTGTCCGATCTAAAGGTAAAAACAAAACTTTTCTGGACCCCTGCCAAAGATTTGAAAAAACAATTCTATACAGCACCAATAAATTGATGGTATTTTAGCTGCGGTTATAATGTGAGTCTTTTGACTGGGAAAGGAAAGAAAACACCAACGCTACTGTTAAGCTTACCATGTTTGTGGACTCTGTCACCACTACCTTGAAGGGGAAAACGGTTTATGTTTCATCACTCAAAGAGCAGCTTGCCTGCCTTGAGCGCACCACATTGACTCTACACAGTCAGTATAAATGAACATGCCGTTTACATTTGAAAGGTGTTTCAGGGAAAAACTGTGAGACTAAACTTTAGAGGATATGATTCATTGACAAACCCTAAGAATGAATCAGCCAGTTTGGTGTGAGAATGTTGCGAGACCAGGCATGGGCTTTATCAAAAGATGTGATGGTGTGTTAAGAGGTGATTTGGATCATCATATTTCTCACCAACAGTCTTTGTAAGGAAGACAGAATTGTGCCAGACTATGGCCGAAGGAGGTTTCAGCCAGGATTTGAGGAGAGAAAGCTATTTTTTCCACTGAGCGGAAAATCAACATGATCTGTTGAGATAGTCTAACCCTCACAGCTAGGAGCGAGCTGAAATGAGATTCCCACCACTGACCATGAACAGGAATGTCGTAGATTCTCTACCCAAGTGTGCAAACTCACTGCTTACTGTGCAGAAACTAGTAATAAGCAGTGTATGTGCATGTTTTGTTTTGTGTTTGTTCAATGTTTATATTTTGACATTACACTACCACTAAAATGGCACTGAAATTCATAAAGTGTTTTCTTTATCTTTTGTATTTGGCAACTTTAACTATAGATAAAAATTCTCGAGCAGCATCTCAACACATTTAGAATTGTATATCAATATCAACAATGTCATTTTCAGCTATTTAAAGGCCAAATCTGCTATCTGTATGGCCCTACCCATTTGGATCAAGTTCTCTGTGCTTTGTTGGAGTATCTGACTTTTATGTCTTCATTTTGGGAGCATTTAGTCATTAGCCTGATGGTGAGAACATGCTTTTGACCCTAATTTGAATGGTGGAGTGACCCAGTTGTTTGTACATTGAATGCAGTTTGGGTTTCTAATTTTAATTTAAAATTAATCTTATTTAATTGATTTTTCTAAAATCTCATAAAAAATGAGTTGAGCTGCTTAGTGTTGATTATGACAAAAATATTTTCACTACAGGTTATTAGAGCCGAACCCCATCCTGTGTTTTATGCCGTTATGCACACAGTGATGTTGGATTGTTTTTGGTTATATTACTTGGCCTGTTGTGGAGCAAGGCACACAGTGTTATTTGTCTTACTGTTTTGTTTTGTTTTTTTAAAAGGGCATTGCTCACTTCTGCTTTTCATCACACAGGTTGGCTTTGTTTGAAGGTTGCCATGTCAGAGTTGCATGGAAGTGAGGTTACATTTCAGTTGCACCATGTAAAGCCAGCCTTTCGGTAGCCACCCGCAACCATATCTTGGGAACACTCAGTGAGACGAATCGCAGGTGTTTTCACCTAAACCACTTGAAGAGGCAGAAGCATTTTGTGATCCACTGTATCGAGTGCCTTGGATAATTCCATGAACAAGCAACAAAGTTCTGTTTCTTATCAAGTGAACAAACAATGTCATTTACTGACCTTAAAATAGCTACTGCTGCTTCAGGCCCTTGAATGGCACATATGCGACTAATGTTGTTAAGATATAAATACAAAAAAAAAAAAAAGCCTGTTCAAGCAAAATCCTCCTTCGACGTTTTTCTATAAAGCCATTTTTCTTGCATCAGGATTTGTCAAGAAAGGAGCTGTGTCAGGTTTATTTCACTGCACAAATCCTATCAGCTGATGTCAAGAACCCTCATTAATAAAATTTCGGATGTATTGCACTAGGATAGTAAAAATATCCAGTCCATAAGGCACACTGGGGAGGAGATAGCAGGTGTACACACAATTATCACTGTTTTCATTATAACTAAAGCAAATATTTAACACTGAAGTGCTTTAGAACAGACACAGAGTATGTTACAGAAACAGCAAAACAGCTAGACTTCTTCTTCACCTCTTGTGCTACAGTCGGTTCTGTAAATATCTATGTATGTATCATCTATGAAAACCGCCCTAATAAGTTTGGAGGAACTGAATTTGATCCTAAATGCATCTCTGAAACATTGCATTAAGTTGTTAAACTTTTAAGTGTTACACTTATGTAAAAGGTATTTGTCCACAATTTCTCCCTCATAATTATACAATCTGGAAAAAATAGGATCATTACTTTGAATTCGAATTATATATGAAGGAAAGGTTACTGTACAGCAACCGTAGGAGTTTGCCATATTCTACCTCTGCTCATGGGAGAATACTATTTGTGCACTTCGTTACAAGTAATCTTTGCTAATAATTTAATCTTTTATCAAAACTCAGCAGGTTGTACATCACCACTGCCCTTCTTTGGGCAGGATCCATTAAATGAAAATTAATTCAAAGGTCAAATCTATCAGGTTTTTCTGTTGTCTCCTTTTGGGAATCCATTAAATGTGAGATGTCTGAAAACTGATCACATGAGAAGAGGAATGGTGGCCTCTATAAACATTGCGCAGTCTATATGATGAGACAGTCTCTCACACCCTGCTAACCACTGGACATCTGCCTGTCAAAACAAATAAAAGGTTTCAAAAGGCTTGCTGTAAAGCATGAAGGTCACAACATCAGGAGATCTGCGATATATTCTGAGGGAAAACAGTCATTCCTGTCAAACCTGTATGTCCTATGCATCAGTCCATGTTTACATAACAAAGTGTATGCCTGACCCGCTCTCCATCCGGCTGCCTGGGTGTGTTTTTGCTGCCTCTGTGTGGCGGAAAGACGCTGGTGTGTTGTGGATCCAGACCCCAGGCCTTCAGTCTGCTGCGACCCTCTACAGAGCGACCGGTGGGGTTGATGCAGTGGGATGGCAGGCGAGCTGGTAGATCCCAGGTGCCCTTAAAGTCTGGCCATGCACTGCCCCTCTATAGCATAACACACACACAAAGGCCTTGAGATAAAGAGAGAGAGAGAGAGAGAGAGAGAGAGAGAGAGAGAGGATCAGATTATTTGGTGTGCACTCACCTCCACCCCTGGCAGCAGATGCCCTCTGTCATTGGCAATAAAGGTGGTATGACCCTCTAGGGCGGT
>OMKZ01013252.1:4335-18792 GCA_900302535.1 Neoniphon sammara
GGGGGGGGGGGGCAGGTGGAAGGAGAAAATGAAGACAGAGACAGAGTCGGCACAAAGAGAGAGAGAGAGAGATGGAGAGGTGAAATCATTTTCACACAGGAAGCCACTTTGAGTCGGTGCAGAGCAGCACCTGTCTGGACAGGTGGGATCCGTGCTGTCACACTGGGAAGCACTTCACAGAGACAGGCGGCCAAGCAGGACCGCAGCCAAGGTCTCTCTCTCTCTCTCTCTCTCGTTCTCTCTCACACACACACACTCTCTCTCTTTCTGTCTCCCCGCTAGCAAGAGCTGTGCCAATGCAAACTGCAATATAATGAGGTTTATTCCCAACTGTACCCCCCTGAAAACCGCGCTGTCGGTAAACAGAGTAACGATCTCGAGGCGGCTCAATTGATAATGTGAGGTGACGTGGCCCGAGATCTCGCACGCCAGAGTAAACACAGTGGCAGAGTGGCCGAGTGTGTTTCAGCCTGAGCCCAAGCGTCCTCCTTGCTGAAGTGCCCTTGAGCAAAAGCGCTGAACCCCAGAGCCTGACCTCTGACCTCCCTGCGGAAGACAGAGGATTCCCCACACCTACAGGGATCAATACAGCATCCCAATACATTATAAATACTGCTCACCAGCCAAGGAGAGGATCCCCCACTGTGCTGTCTGCTTACCCAGGTGGAAATTAAGTGTGTTACAAACGCAACACATCCTCAGCGTTTACTAGGGGAGTCTATTGTCATGAATAAACTGAGTAGTGGTGTGGTATTATTTTCAAATCAAAGAGCTGAAGGACACGGAAGAGTCAAACCTAGGAAGAAAAGCCTGGTCATAAAGAGGCAGGGGAAGCTGCCAAAAACGAGAAGTAGTTTTGTTTTGCTGCTCAGTCGCTACACAATAGCAAAAAGACATTTTCTATTATTTTCTGCTTTTGATTCAACTCCTACGTGTTTTATTTGCTGCGCTGAATGAAATTGGAAAGTGGGCTATTCTAAAACATACAATGTCTAAAGTATTTGTGACTGGAAATGATAATGTAGAATTTGCTTCATCTGCAGCAGGCAGCAGAACTGGTCATAGGCCAAGGTGGACAGGGAGAGAGTGTCCCCCACTACAGTGCTGTGCTACCCCCCTCTCCCTCTCCCTCTCTCTTTCGCTGGGTCTTTGTAGAAATGATGACCTTTTCTCTAACTGAGAGTGATAAATGATAGATGACGTACCCATCGCGCCAACGCACTTTCCATGAATTCCTCTATTATCTCCATAATGCTCGAGTCCATTGTTGTGCTACGGGAGCCGTGTAACACTAAAGACGCGAGTTAATTAAAAAATGTTATCATGGCCACGCGTGTAATAAATCAAAAGGAGAGAATCCATCTTGCGTCAAGTGAAGTAGTTTGCCATTTCCGTGGCCCTTCCCCTGCCTCCACCTCTCTGTCTCTTCCTCTATCTCTCTGTCACTCGGGTTTCATTGCAAAACCACACCGGAATTTTCAAAACGCACATGTTGCGTTTCTGGAGGCTTCTTCATCACACCTCCACACTGAAAACTGTTTTCACACATGTATGCGTAGGCCATAGGGATATGCTCCAAACCCTAGAAAAAATGACCAAAACTGTATTTGTATATGTAAATGACATTCATTCGACATCTGTTCTGTAGGCTGGATACATTTCTTCCTATATACCGTGGAAGTAAATATTAAGCCTATCCGAAATATATCTTATCCACTTTCATTTGCCATCTGCATGAATCAATACATAGGCATTTTTGGGATGTTTCAAAATCTCTTTTTACCCAGATATATTCTGTGAAATATATATTTTTTCCGTATGGGTGACTTATTCCACGAAAACCCCGCTCAAAGCCACATTAGGTGATGGGAGGACTTAGTTGCATATTATAGGCTAATTCTGTGTTGCCTCCGGCTAAAACCGTGAAAATGACTCAGGTTATATTACCATAAAGCTGTGAGAGTTGTAATGGTGCCAGGAACGCTCCGAGTCCAAAATAGACAAATTCATGCACTGTGCAACGGCGAACTCTGGTGGGTCCACGATGTAAGTTCATTGGCCCAGTTTGAATTTATTCATTTACATCATAGATTATTATTTTCATGACTGTCCTATTCAAAAAACTGGCGGAATTGCAACCAAATAACCATGATCGGTTACAGTTTAAGGTAGGTAGGCTATCTCTGCCCCTACTAACCACCATAATATTCTTATAATCTTCCTTATCATCCTTATTACACTTTATTATAACTTTATAACTTACTTAATTATTGCTTACGTCATTGTAATAATAATAATAATAATAATAATAATAATAATAATAATAGTAATAACTATTATTATTATTATTATTATTATTATTATTATTATTATTATTGTTATTGTTATTAAAAGGAGGAGTAGTGGTAGCAGTAGCAGTAGTAGTATTTTAATCTTCCATGGTATTGCAGTATTATTAACTTTTGGATTACTGTAGTGCCTTTGTCTAAGGGACTTGACTAAGCTGTTTCTAAATGAAACATCAAGTCTACATTCTGAGGTCTGTCCTTGCATTTTGAATGCATGACTATTACTAGAGTGCTTGAGCTTAATGTTTCATAATTAAATAAAAAAATGTGTATTTCCACAACCACTGACAGCATGTTTTCAACTGCATTAAAATACAACATTAAAAAAGGAAACATTCAATGAATATCTGTGTTAGGGTTTTATTCAAGAAAAAGAGCACATACTGGATAGGTCTGTAACAGGCTGTAACAGATCACCAGTTAATTGTCTTTGTAAATAAAAAGCAATTTTAAAAACAAAGGTTTTGCTTAGTCAAATGGTCTACAACATTGTCTACTGGTATGCTGTGTGGCTGAGTATTCCTGTGTGCTGTCAGTGTGTGCTGATACTGCTTGTGCAGCAGTTCTGGGATTAACCGCGCTGGGATTATCAGATTGTTTCAGAGTTGCCACAGTAGACAAGATGACAGCTTCATATAGGGCACCAATCACACACATACACACACACACACACAGACCTCTATGCACAGATTCACACACACGCACGCACACCTACTTAATCCGTTTAATTCTCCCTACTGAATTTAGATAACCCACAGTAACTTAATTGGCTCACCTATTATACTACAGGTACAAAAGGAAGCCGACACTACAAAGCAGTTAAAAATGTCTACCTTTAATATATTTCACATATGTTGCCAACATAACAGGTTCCTAAGCATTTCAATGCAGTTTAGTACAAACTCTACAGCTTGCTGTGAGATGAATATGGTGCACATGGGATGAGCTTTTGCATGATAGGATTATGACTTTGCCAAATCTTAGTCAAAATGTATTTAAAAGTAAGAGTGTTCCCACAATGTGTTCTCATATTGGCGTTTATTGCACAATGAATGTTTCAAATTTGTGTCTGTGTGTGCAACACCCTTTTAGACTGCATGTACTCTCCTCTAGATACAACAAAAAGTACTACACATCTCCTTGACAGATTCTGTGATGTTTACGCATTCAAAAGCTCCTGTGCAGAGGGGATGTTTGTTTTGGTGTCTGCGCAGGGCCTGATAAGATTCCCCATGTGTTGCCTTGTTTTGGCCATGTGCGAGAGAGCTGAGGCTGCTGCACTGGTGGAGCATAAATCAAGCCTAACATGTCAAACCCAAGATGTTGTTGTATCCCACCACCCGCCACCGGCCAAATCACAGAACCAAGAAACTTCACACACAATCCCCCCCGCCTCCCGTCCTCCTCAGCACATGTTTGGTGGTCTTTTCCTTTAGCTCGAAGGGGCAGCTTCGCCCTTCTCGGTGGCGTCTTCCGCGGCGGACGCCTCGGGGTTGGTCTGCCCGAGCTTCAACAGGGTGAGGACTTTGGTTTTGCAGTCCTCAATGGTGTCCTTCAAGCTCTTCTCCAGTATGTAACCCTCGCTCTCGTCCTCTGGGTTCTCCAGAGCCATGGCTCCCTCCACGGCCGTCTCCAAGTACCGCAGGCTCACCAACACAGATGCCTGGCAGAAAGAAGCAATAATGACAACATATATACTGTTATTAAATCAATGCCACTGTTACAGACTGTCACTGAATGGGACAGTTGTTCTGTGGGATGATGTCTGGGCAGAAAGTGCTGACACTGTGACCATGCAGACTTTTATTGAGTCAGACAGCAAATGCAGCAATGATATCTGGAGAGATGTGTCAACTCTGTTATTATATCAGTCCGTCCTATTATAGCATTGATTCATAAACACTGATATCACGGAGACGAAGAAATTACACCGTCAATAGCGTAGCCAAATTCCTTCATCCTTGAAGAGTCAATATTATTATCAATGTTGGAAATAACTCTAGCCTGTTATATTGCAGGCTTGCAACCCTCAAGACATGGAGGGGAAGAGTCAGTGCTGTTATCACACAGAGCGATAAATTTTTGAGTTAATACAATTTTATGGGATGACCCTTCATTTAGAACGGGTTCCCAAACCGCGAGGTCCAAATAGGGAAGAATAAACTCTTGAGCAATCCATACTGCCACAAGATCAGTCCATCTTGTGACACTGCGTACACATGTTATTATCTAGCAGGGAGGAGTCAGCTCTGTTAAGATCTGCAGTGTCACTGGGTTGCGGATAATGCCAGGCTAATCAAAACAAAACCTCTCATAACCTTTTGGCAGTGGTCACCATCAGCATCTGTGTGAGCGTCCTGTGACTCGTATCGTTCCAGTGTTACCGGTCAATACCGGTTCTAAGAGTACCACCCTGTTACGGTACATCAGAGTCAGATGTGAAATAATCAGATGTTATCAGCCTGAGGCCTCAGCAACTGTTCACATGGTAATCTGAGGTTTCTGTCATGGGAAACTGGGGAAACGTCCACACTGAGCTGCTGGATCAAAGAGTATAGATTGTTTGACAAGCCATGTGCAACGACACCCAGTTAAACGTGTGAATGAGCATCCTGATTTAGCCCGAGGCTTCAGTGTTATTTGAAGAGACCGTGCCGTCAATACCGAGTCAAAGTCCACGTTTGATTAAAAAATGGATCAAAGAAAAGAAGTGAAAATCGACGTGTCATTCATGCTTTCATTTGCTGCCTGAATGAAATGTTATCATGAACTGAGATTCTGTTCATTTTGTCTGTGCATTAGGGTGGCTTAAGGACAAGTGCGTGAACTTCTGCTCCCAATGTGGCAAATGGTGGAGAAAAAAAGCACATTAATTTAAAATGTCAAAGCTGTAAATAAAAATGCATCAGTCAAAGCGCTTTGCCTTTGATGTGGAAAGAGGCATTTTGATGTTATTTCGGCAGGCACTTTAATGTGTTTTTTCTGCTGAGCAAACAGGGTGAGAATTAAGTGTTTCAGAATGACTGTTTCTGCCATCCCAGTGTGGTTCAGGCCATCATGTCACCTACCTGCATGAAGATTACTGACAGCACACCAGGGCCAATCTTGTTCATCAATCCCATGTAGTACTCGACCAGAGCCTGCCTACAGCCGCGGATGTACAGGTTGAGTTCCTCTGTTTGCAGCTCAAAGTTGTAGTGGGCGTTTCGATCCATCAGCTGGGTCTGCAGGCAGGGGCGCGGAGAGGCGGGGTTACAGCAGCTGAAAGGGACGCCATCCATCAGGTAACGGCCGTCCACGTTACTCCGAACACGACTGGAGAAGAAGGGGGCGACAGGAAGAAAGTGAGGGGTGGGGGTTTAAAAAAAGGGAGAAATGGAGGGAGCCACAGAAGAGGAGTCAAAAAATTGGAGAAGAGCGCAGGTGAGACATGAGAGGTTTGGCGTTTGATGGATGAATATGCAAGAGATTATGAAATGAATTCTTTCCCTTTCCTGTCATTCTTTTATATCTTAACTTCCTTGAAAGTAAAGGCCAGATGTTCTAAGACGTTCTCAGTCTCGTACATAAGTCTCTTCCAGTAAAAACCTTCTTTCTCTCTCTCTCTTTCTCTCCTTTCTTCCTTCCTTGCTTGAATTGTTTGCCTGTGTAACTCGTCCAGTGAACCTCCAGTTCCTCCTCTCATCCTGTCCCTCACCTCACTACACTCCTGTTCACTCCGTTTCTTTGCCCCTCCCATCTCATCACCTCCCTGCATCTCAAAATTTGCTCTTCACTCACTCCTTGACTTCCTTGGAGGTGAAGTCCAGGTATCTGTTGCTGATCCACTGAACTTCAAACCAGTCCCTGTAGTTGTTGTTGCCACAGCAGCGCAGCTCCATCTGCAGACGGTCAATGGTCTCCTTCTGGAAACAGCGGCCTGGCACGTCTGTATCCCGGTAGAACCGAATACCGTTTCTGAGGCCCACCTGATGGTGGAGAAAAGAGGGAGAGAGAGAGAATAAAGGAGGGGGGGTGATATCTCTTGTTTTACATACAGCTGTTTTGAATGTCTATAAACTTTGTTGACCATTTTCAGTAGAGTTTGAGCCTACCTAATCATACAAAATGATTCCTGGCTTGTTAGTTAAGTGTATTATGAAATAATGTTGAAGTGGTTAGCTATTCTAAGACCATTCCTTAAAAATATAAAATGCTATCCTTTTTTTGTTAATACATCCAAGGTTCTTTGGTTTCATAAAGGTTTATACCATTTTGGGGTCCAACTATATACCATCTTCCCATGGTCTATATATCCCCATCTTATCCCCACCTACTTCCACCTCAACATCCTAGGCCAAGGCCTCCTTAGTTTCACTCACAATCTCCTCTTACCCTTCATTCCACCTCAAGACCTCAAAACTCTACCACTTTCAGTTAATATTGTTGGAATATATCTGACACCATCCAGAGAGCAGACTGGGGTTCAGTACTTTTGCTCAAGGATACCTCAATGGGACAGACTCTTTGACCACTAAGCCAGCTACATGCCCATCCTGTCCCGGTGACCCTCCCACCCCACCGCCCATCAGTCCACCTGCAGTAGGCGTACCTTAAGGGTCTCCTCCAGGTGTCCCTGCAGGGCGAAGCAGAGCACCATGGCAACGAGGAGCAGCAAGCAGAGGATCGTGGCCATGGCAAACCAGCCCAGCAGGAGCGGCTTCCAGCGGGGGAAGCGGGTCGGGTCCAGGGAGTCCTGACACACACGGCTGGCAAACCAGTTGGTGCCAATGGAGGCCAGACCCACCGTCATCAGGATATTGGGCACCACATGGATCTCTGTGTTATCCATGACCTCCACAAGGAAGAGCATAATCAAAGTTAACAGTCACCACATGGACTAGAAATAAGCACCAGCTGACAGCAGGTCACTTTGTCAATTCCCCTGCCCACTTTAGCAGGTAATAATCCTGCATTTAATTGGCCTTATCTATTCTAACAATGACTTTGGTGGATAAGAGAATCAATTAGCCAGTGATATTCTGAGTCCAAAGGTTACTTACTATAGTCAGATGCTGTAAAATTTAGTTTAATGCCCTGGTTACATCAAAAATCAGCCATTATGAGTTGATTTTTTAAAGCTTGCCAGCACTAAGAGCACCTTTGCCCCATTGTTGTTTTAGAGGATAATTACTCTTAGAAAACTCAAGCCTTGTGCATTCATGTCCTGTAACATCTGTTCAGCCATCTGCAGTTTAAACCAAGTAAGAGGAGAATAATCTCTGTTTATGGATTCTTTTTCAGAAGCTCCAATTTAATCTCCATGAGGGAAAATCGTGTTGTCAGTGATCTTTGCATAGGGTCAAGTGTAAACTGCCTAAATGAGAGCATGAATCTCTGCTGCCATTTGCTTTAGATCATATTCTGTATGACAAGTGATGTAATGTGAGTGAATAATATTGTGAGTCAGACTGAAAGAACCAGCAGGACCCTGATGCAATTCTGTTGGCTGCAAGGTAAAAGCAAGTCACATTTCACTGTATGTCATTATGCTGTCACCAAGTTCATGGTTCAGCTGGTGTCACATAGTCATCTCTACCTCAAATCTAAAAAAATAAACAAATCTAGTATTATTCCGGTAACACTTTGCCAATACATTTCCTACACAACAAATCAAATCTGGTTCCCTCACTGCAGATCAATAAAGATCTGAAGGCATGCGTCCGTGGCCTGCAGCTTTCCTGTGTAGCCCATTGGATATCAATCTCTCCAACCAATTGGAAGAAGGCAATCAATAATCAATTCAGCCCACTGGCCAGCTGGTCTGGGCAAATTAACAAATTAGGTATAGGCCACAACCTTCATTTACTGCTCACAGGTTACCCAATACACCATCAACCCCTTTCTTCAACAATACACAGAAAAGCATTATTCCACCTCCGCATGACCATATTTGTGGGAATGTGTCTGTGTGGCATCAAATCAATATTGACACGTAACTATTTTGTGTATAAAGCTGCAAAGTTCTCACAAAACTCACTCAGGACAGCATGGCAGCAATAATCAGACTGAGTAAACGAGCAAAAGCAAAACTGTGCGCATATAAACCTTGTGCATCAGGTTCAAGGTGGTGTTTTTAGACCTCAACCCTGCTTGGCCTTCTAGCATTTAAGTTGTTTTTATGTGTGTGTGTATATGTGTGTGTGTCCCAGCCAGAGCTGTCTACCTCGGCCCTGCGGTTCAGCTCTGCCTTAAGGTAGACCCCCAGACAGAAGAGAAAGGCCCCGGACAGCACTGACAGCCAGGACAGCAGCCACAGGCCCTGGGCGAGGTGCACCCGCCTCTGCAGGGGAAACTTCATCTTCAACAGCGTCATGGCTCACTACCATGCACGGGTCAACACAGAGAGACACAAGAGAGAAGAGACAGACAGGGAGTCAACAGAGAGTTGAAGAGCAGGCTCAGTGAATTCTGCTGGAGTATCGATCCAGATGTGGACAGCTGCGTGTAAAATAAACACGGAGGTTACAAGAGGGTGGTTTCAAGGTCGTTGCGCAGGCTGCGTTACAAGAATATAGAGCAGGCCTGACGCTTGTTGCTTTGGTGACTAATTAACAGGTTGAGCTCATCTAAGTTGTTCCAGTTGGAGGGGATAAGCAGATAGATCCCTTAGATGGCGAAGGGCGCACTCGACCTCAGAGGATAATCCAAACACTTTCACTTGGATGATGAATTTTTCCCAAAAGGATTCTTTATAATCCAATGCAGTATAGAAGTACCTTAGAAAAAAAGTAGAAAGAGGTTGATTTATGAAATATGGAAGACGAGAGATATTCCTTTTTCCCCAAGTTTTTTCTCAAGTCATCAGTCACACCATGGTAGCCCCCCCTTCAAGTTGAAACCCACGATTTCGTCCTCTTGGCGTCTTGTTGTCGTCTTCGGATGGCGCCCCTCTGGATCTGTGCGTGCGTGGTGCCCCCCTATACCACTGCACCCATGGTTGGAGGACACACAAACTGGCCAAAGTCGAGGGTTTGGAGCCGTAATCCCTTCCATCATAGTCCCTGGGATCCTATTAAAGCCCAGGGGCCAATGAGAAAGCAGGCCAGTGTCTGATCAGCAAACTTGCTCTGATATAGACATGCAGCCCGACAGGGCCTGAGAGAGATTGGACAGTTATGACAGGTGGAGTTACTTTGAGACCTATCAGCACAGGTAGCTCTGTGGATGTCTCATAGGGAAATATGAGAGAGAATGCTAGCCGAGGCTAAATGTAGCAATATCATGAGAATTGGAAGCATGAAACTGTCCCTCAGTATGGGAACGTTTACATCACCAAATTTATGTCCCCATTCCTGAAACTCGAGACAAATAAACAGCTTGTATACAGACCCAAAGGTCCCAAGTTTGACCCCAACATCGGGCTAACTATGTTCAGCATTGATCCATCTAGTAATAGCTCAAAATGTGATCTTCAATGAACTGTCAGTGTTACTTAAACCAAACACTAACCAGTCCACTTCTTTGACCAACTGTCCCTAGTCATCACACTGGAATCAGCCCCACCCCTTTGGGAGCCTGTCTACGTTCCTTCAATCGAATTTTTTTTTTTACACAATTTTCAAACAGTTCAGATATTATGTACTGAACATGTACTTTGAAATTATGAATTTTTGCTAAAATATCAGAGGACATGGACATTTTGGAAATAATTTTTCTTTTTAGGTTGAGGGAACATAGGATCCTGTATGTTGCTAATGTTTAAAAGTCAGCTATGCAAAATTGCCAGTTGAAGTGGGGAAGGTTTAGATTCAACTATCCTCTCATCTTCATCAGACCCAGGAGTTTGTGAAGAGCCGCAGGGAGAGAGTGCAGGAACATCATGTCTACTGATTGAGTGGAACTAATGCAAACATGATAGCAATACAGATGATGATGTTAATGTATGCCTACAGATATTTCTGATCAATAATGCAAGAAAATGAAACATATTTGACCATGTTTGTTGTGATTAAGCAGGCCAACTAATTAACCTATGATATTATGATTAAACCAAAAGGCAATCTTCTGAGTGAACTGTTTACATGTTTAATGTGACTTGTATGCAGCTAGATTCATTAATAGGCTAAATACTTTTCCCCCTTCCTTTATTGTTCCCTCAATGAACTGCATACCTACTGTTGTCAATGAAGAAAAAAAAGATCTCAGTCCTTTTGTCAAAAAAGAAAAGAAAAGAAAAGAAAAGAAAAGAAAAGAAAAGAAAAGAAAAAAAATCAACAAATGGAAGCCATTTTTCTTGCGTGCTCTTTGGGAGTTTCCGCCAAAGCAGCTGTGGGTCACTAACGCCGCGTTCACGTCCTATGGTATTTCCCATGAGTTCCATTTTCCAACTTGTTCATAGTGTTTATAGTGTCAACATCCAATTTGTGAATACAACAATTTTTTTCTGAAAGCTTTGATATGTCTGACGAAAAAAAAGGTAATGCAGAAGTATCTGGAAAATGGCAACCATGAAACTAAATAAATAAATCTAAATAAATAAATCCAAATGTTTTTTAACCAACAAACAACTCAACCCGTCCGAGAACTGGGCGCATTTTGTTAACTGAATTCTTTAATAGTGTTACCTTTTGACATAGACTTAAAGAACTGCAACATTAGCTTACTTTATTTCCCAACTGACGTGAACCCTAGCAAGTCCTACTGATGGGAATCTTTCTCACCTCTGCCTTCCTTCCCATATGAGGTGAACTTAACACATAAGCTTCGCCCATGCAGCCGTGGGTCCCTCAAACTCCATTCAGGCAGCTGTGGGTCCCTTCCAGCTGAGCTCTTCGGCTCTGCAGGGATACACTGTTTTGACTCACTGATAAAATACAGACTTATTCCACGCCTCTGTCAGTTGAGTCTAAATGGTCCTCACTTCAATCCACCCCAGGCAGGTTTTCATAGTGCACTTTTAATGCTGTGTATGTTGTTCAGGCCAATGCTAATGCCAACTTTATTCATGTTTTGTAATGTTGATAAAGTATTTGAGCTGCGATTTTGTTAATATGCAACAGTTTGGAAACTGTTGTTGTTCATGTGGTTGTTTTCAGTTTAAAAAAGAAATTACACTGAGAGCATATTGGGCCCTGGGAACATAGGGCCTTGGGAAAATAGGGCCTGTGGCTGGAGCAGGGTGAGTTTTCTCTTAAACACCCCATCCAGGTCAAATTTGTTTGTCCCAAGTTAGTCCCAGCAAAAAATGTGTCATTTAGCATAACAATGGCTGACTAAAAAACAAAATAGACTGAAAGTTGAGAGGAAAATGTTTTTCATGGTATCTCTGGCTGGTTTATGTCCTCACAGTGCTGAGTAAGCCAAATGTGATGGTTACTGTCCTTAAGACAACCCACTGGTAGGTGGACTTGGCTGGAGTAAGCATCGTCCCCCCAAAATAAACTGCAGTACATTGATCTGTCTCATGTAAAGTGAAAGTAGTGAAAGTAACATGATGTGAAAGTGAGTTTACACTTGCAGGGGATTATGAATGCAGAACAATAGAGTGAGGGAGGTTTGGGATGGGGGGGGATCAGAGGGATTAGATTATGATAAGTATTTATGACAGGTTAAGTCACAGGCTATAGTTAGCTTGAGGCCAGTCTTGCGTTGCCATGGTACCGAGTCTCACAACATTCCCCAAACAAAACCAAAAGGGGCTCGCCCGCTGATTTACAAAGGACTCAGTGGGTTGGCTCAGAGGTCAATACCAGCCACAGAGTATTTTGTACATTAATGTTCTTTAAACCAACATCATTCTCAGAGAGTTTTGGAAGTGTAGGGGGATTTTTGATATAAAGAATCCTTTGAAGTTTTCTACAAGCTTGCCACTGTGTCAGTTTTCAGTATCAGAATGAGCACTGTACTGAGCATCTGTTACATCACTTTCACTTCCTATTATGTTTCATTTCTTCTTACAAGGTATATATTTAAAACAGGCTGCAAGTAAATGTAGGCCCTTGCTAGATGTCCATGGCACGTTGCCATGACACCTCTTCAAAATTGCTGCATTGTTTTGATCCTCTGAGAGAACTGCATCACCTGCAGTTTCTCCGATATCACATCCTTCAAAGGTATTGATGAAGGTTTCAGAGGAAATTACTGAATGCTTACAATCATCTTTTTGTCCTTGTGTGTTTTCCTCTTTTAATCTCAAATGTCATATTTATAATTAGAAAACAGATGTACTTTTGCATCTGAATCCATTTTAAACAGCAGATAGATGAGATAGTCAAAAACAGGCATCGCAAG
The DNA here is from genome assembly GCA_900302535.1 of Neoniphon sammara. Classification (NCBI taxonomy): domain Eukaryota; kingdom Metazoa; phylum Chordata; class Actinopteri; order Holocentriformes; family Holocentridae; genus Neoniphon; species Neoniphon sammara. Next base: position 16,956 of record OMKZ01013252.1, read on the forward strand.
GGGTCATATGAAGTCTGTATAAATGTTTATAATGCAAACTCAATCTATAATGCTAATGTGTTTATTCTTATTTTATTGAATGCAAAATGAGATGTAGTGTGACTGCAGATTATAGAGGCAGCTGCTGTTAGAAGGGGACAAATGCACTGAGAGTGAAAATGTAAGAATGATAAGCAGACTTCTGTGAGCTGAATTGTTTTATATTGACTAATATTAATTGATTTATTGGCATATATAGGTAGTAAAACAGCAGTGATGGTACAGTTACACACTGAGCTGATTTACATCAGCAGTATTTGCAGTTACATAATGCAGATGAGTACAGTGTACATTAATCAGGGCTAGGGTGCTATACATATTAAAATATAGAAACAGACACAGTGCCTACACATAATTACACCCGCACATCACACCTATCAGCAAAGGACATCTAATCAGGAATCCTTTCATGTCAGAAAAGAAGGGCCAGCACATGTTTTATATTAATGCATCAATTTAAGCATAGCTAATCAACATAAATAAATGCATGTATGATAATAATAAACATTACATTATTCATCATCTAAGTTAAAGAGATATTTGTCTTTTTTAAGGGTTTTATATAACCCCATATGAGCATAAGAGCAGTTAAAAATTAGGCTTGATCTGGGTTTTGGTCATTTATCTGCTCCATATTCAAAATACAGATCAAAAGTCACTCCTGTAAAACACGAACAACAGTGAAGGAATACAAATGATATTCTTTGTGCTCTGTCTCATTTGCATTTATCAATAACAAAGGTTGAAAGAAAAATGTCTGCGGTTGGCACAGAGAGTATAACAAGCGAACAACGAAAAATCATGAAATTTAATATACCCCTGTTGCTGATAATGCAGTCTGAACAAATCAAATCTAATGTAACTGAGGTGTGTGTTTAAAAAAAAGTCGATACTCTGCCAAACAGAGATAAGTGGGTATCTATAATCGCTGTAATGGGCTTGAAAACGTTGTTAGATGCACTCCTCTGGTAGCAATACCACTTTGTCTGGTTCAAGAGTGCATTTCTGAATTAGCTGAATTGGCAGCACAGCTGTCTCTCAGAGGGCAGACAGAGAGTACAAACAGAGCTCAGAAAAAAAAAATCGCACTGAGAAGAAGCTATGGGTGTTGCTGGCATGAATAATACCTGCAAGCCCTCATTCCTTCTCAGTATTTAATGAGCTCAGACCCTCTGTGTCTCATAGTCTTAAAAGCATTGACTTTTATCCTACTGAGGAGTCTGAGAAACTAAAACTCATTTGTCATCACGAAAAAGCTACTGAGCACAGTACTGGAATGGGAATATATATATGTATAATATATGTATATATGCACATATAAACTGCATTTCATAACTACACTTTCTGACATAATTATTAAAATTAGCACATAAATGAAGACATTTTTTAAAGTATAATTGAAATTTAATTACCTTTTTATATTAAATGTTCAAATTGAAAACAAACAAAATTATCATTTAATTGCTCTCTTACTCAATTTATTGGTGTGCTCCTTGCTGTGTTAATTTATTAGGAACTGCTTTCCACATATCAATGTTAATTAATAATTTTCATGCCATTCAAAGAATGCATGCCCCTCTGTGGGTTGAGAAAATTCTGCAATGAAACCCATTCAAAACCCCACTGGATAACCTACAAAATGAACTTGGTCAGGCCAAACACAAGGCTGTGATTTCCTGAAGCGTTGACACTTTAGAGATTCAAGGTTTTCATCTGACAGAGACGACAGATGGATTTCAGCGTTGTGCGATGAAATATATATACACACAGCCTGTCTTTTCATTCTGCCACTCTGCCT
>OMKZ01013262.1:4079-17290 GCA_900302535.1 Neoniphon sammara
TAATGTGATGGAGTCGGGGCCAGTGATGACAAGCAGATGCCTGGAGCGGGTGCGTCCACCCATAACATGGCCCCTCTTCCTCCTGAAATTACAACACAACATTTGTGCCACCTTGCAGGCCCACACCTGGTTACACTGTGGGGGCGATGGAGGGATGGATAGTGGGAGGGAAAATGGATTTCTATGATTGCCTCCCTTTTTAACGAGCTAATTAAGCACTCTGTGTTGCAACCTGAGGCGATATTGAAATGACTCAGTCACAGTTCAGTAATGCCTCTAATAGACGGAGGAAGAAAGGGAGCTCAGGAGGGAGGGAAGATGAAGGAGCGAAGGAGAGAGTGATGTGGCGAATGGGGAATGGCAGAGGGACAAATTAGACAGAGCTGGAACAGTTGTGTGTAACAAGCTCCCTGCTGTATTCTTCTCAGACAGAGCTGAAGAGGCACTCTGGTTTGGTCTGCAAGTTGATCTACAGCATGTGATATCCGTCAGTGTAGCTGGCGGCACCACTAGGGGGCGACACCTCTGGGAATTGCAGTGAAAGTGCTGTTGCTAAACAGAATATTCCCCCTCGATCTCCTTGCCATCTCCCCTCATCTGGCTTTCCAATATGGCTGGGCACATGCAACTTACAGATGTTTCGGTTTTCTTTTTTTTTTTAAACTGTAAAACTCTGTACCAGCTGTATGACTTTGTGTCAAAACCATTTAAGTTTCAGCAGAAATCAGACCCTTCTGTTGAGGGTCTTTGACCACAGTGCAGCAAGTCTGATTCTTGTTTAGAGGGAATTAGACACAACATTGTTCTCTGTCGCTCCCTCAGGCCTGAAGACAGGCTTTCTGGCTTGGAGTGAGAAGCGAGTAGACCAGATTGTGTGGGCCTTGTCATGGTGGGAGGGCTTAAATATCTGTGTAGTTGTGTTTGTGTGTTTTTTGTGTCTGTGTATGTGCAGGTGTCTAACTTTATGCTAGATTCTTGTTGCCATATCTCTGCGTGGCAGGATTTTCCACTCATCCCAGCTGTTGAATTTTCTCGAATATCCTATGAACTGAGCTTTCTTTCATCAGGCGACATTAAAATGACACCTGATCAGCCACAGGCTCCTTGAAGCCAGTCATACATTTCCTATGTATGGTAGATAATTAACATGGAGGTCTTGGAAAAGCACAGAGAGCGGCAACATGCCGAGCACATGGCGTGCCTTGGAATGTGTTGGTGTTGAATTTGCTGTATTATTTATAATGTGCTTTTCATGAAAAGCAAATATCTCAGTGCTACCAAAAAAAAAAAAAAAAATCTTAAAGCAAAAATAAAAAAGGAAAGAAAAATGCAGCAGGAATAACAAAATCAGAACAAAAGCAGAACAGTGGGAGTAAAAAGAGTGGTAAGCAGTTTAACATTTCACAGAAGAAAAGAAAGGGTTTTAAGCTTGTTTTGAACCCAGTGTCTGTGGACATCTAGCATTGCGTTTTAGTGTTACACTGATATGGACTTGTGAAGGCTGCTGCTGATATTTTTGAATTGCAACTACTGATAGCACGTATTATGAGCCAATTTTCAGTATCTTTAAATTTGACAATTTTTATTCCCCGAAAATTCCTAAAAAATTACAAGGAGTCATTGTGTTTCTTAGATTTTTGTTTTTGTTCGGGTGGAAAGGCCTTGAGAATGTCATTTAGATCATCATAAACTGTATTTGCTCTAGTAAAATCACGCCTGAATGAAGAAAAACGCCTGGTTCAGCGAGTGCAGAAACATTTAAATACTGGATACTTCTTCACTTTTAAGTTGCTTTTTCCAACAACAGTGCACTCTTGCCAAGTAAAATGATGAGGCTTGACACAAAATTGGCACAGTAGTGTTTGGTTTGCTCACATGCTCGTGTTTGGTTTATATGGCCAGCTGCTGTTGTGATCTATAGTGATTACTGCTGTAGTGATCAGTGGCCAAGTGATCAATTTGGGATTTCGGCCAGCGATGCCTCCAACATTTCCTAACTGAAAAACAAAAAAACTTAATTTTCTGTTTTTCCACGACATTGTAGCTTATGAAAATGGGTAGGCCTAACTAATCAAATCATAGCTCAAGCCAATATGTTTCATGAGCTGAGCTGAGATCAGTTAACCTGGCCTGAACAGCTTTTGTTGGGTGAACAAGAGCCTCCATGTCTTTCAGATCATGTGACTCTTAATATTATTATTTTTTTTTTTGAACACTAAAAAAAGTCATCTTTTCTGACATTAGCGGAGGAAGGAAGGAATTTAGCTGGAGTGCTAAAATTTCGATGTGACACTAAAGTCCTCCTTTAGTGTCATGTTATTGTGTTATTATATTTTGATTAGCTGCAGGGTGCAGCAGGTTTATTGCAGGTTTTACAGACCACCAACCCTGCAGCTGTAAAATATTGCTCTGCTTACAGTCAAAGCTTTCAAAATAAAACCCCTAACAAACATTATTGCGGTGTTTTTTGAGTAATACAAAACACCAAAGCACGTGTTGTGAACATTACTTGAACGTTACTGAAGTGCTAACTGTTGTTGATTTACACACTGAAGAAGGCCTCCGGGCTGAAACGTCTGTGTACTTATCGGCTCTTCTCCCCTGCTGAAAATAAAGAAAAAAGAGCAAACTGAAATCCAGAGTGCAGACCTTCTGTTTTTCTATTTATTTTGCAGTCAGAAACACTTCACTCCCAGTTTTGTTCTGGCTGTTGTTAGCTGGCTTGATACACCGCAGCACTGCCAGAGACACTTAAGGTTAGCACAGCTGCCTGAAAACAGCCGTACAACAGATATTTCCTCATGCCAGAAAAGTACTTTGTTGTACCAGAGAACATATCATTAAAGACACAATCAAAATTTAAAGTGATTTATTTTCCTTATTAGCTCATTCTAACTACCAAACTCTAAACCTGTTTAATAATTCATGCAACAGAATGACATATTGTCTTTTTGTTTAAAAATGTAATTACTTTTACTTCCTGATGAGTGAAAAGCCTTTAGTGGTGATTTCATTGTGTACAAAGAGGCGCACATAAAAATCTCAAGCAATAAAAATCACAGATTTTTGAATAGTCCCTCTCCTTCAACTTTCACATTAAATAAATCTGCCTTTCTCTCCTTTACCGATAACCCATTGGTTTACACTTTTGGATGATCTGTCCCTGCATTATGTCCCACCCCAATATCCCATTTCAACAGGAAATGCATAACATTGAGTACTCTGAAAAGTGCTGTATAAATAAAATGTATTATTTATTATTATTAAGGAGCTAGATGCTTTCAAATTGTGGTTTCATTGTGAATTAAAGTGTTGGTGTTGGGGAAGCTTAATATTGTGATTCAAGCATGAGTACTTGGGAGCTGGATGATTGCTCATACCTTTACTAGAGGCAGTATGTGTGCAGCTCTGATGTTTTTGCTCACTCTGTTGTGATTTTGGCCCTGGTTCAGTGTTTTGAGCAGGTTTGGTTTTACAGGCTGATTCTGACAGACTTTGGTAGCTTGCTGCTGGTCTCTTGAATCAGAAGTGCCATTGACAGGGGGAGAGAAGCGCAGTAACACAGTGAGTGGAGCTGTCAGCTACCTGCTGTTTACATTTAGTCAAAACAGGCGGAGCCCTAATTTCTCCCGGGAGTCGCAAATTGGATCGGCCAACTTGTTGCCGTGACCCCTCACTGATATTTCTACTGAGTTTTAAACGAAGAGAGAGGAGGGGGAAAAAAAACAAGTGGAGGGGAAAAAAAAACTTCAATAGAATTTTAATTTGCTCCATTAATTTATGTAAATAACACAGAGCAGCTGTTTGAATTGGAGTGTTAAATTGCTTACCCAAGCATCGCAATGTAGGCTGTATGTAAATGCAGGTGTGTGCTAATTGAAATTCAATATCCTTCTCGTCAGCAAGGGTTGCTGGCCTTTTCAACTGAGCTGAGCTCCTCCCTCTCCTCTTCTCCTCCTCTCCTACTCACCCACCACACTTCTTTGCCCTCCAACCTTACCTAAGTGGGTCTTTAATTTAAAAGTAAGCACATTAACTTTTTCAAACACAGGCTAGATAAAGTACCCCTTGCCAGCAAATGAATAAACGGCCAAATAAATAACGCTCTCCCTGTCTTTCTCTCGCTCGCTCACTCTCTCCCTCTCTCTCTCTCACGCACACACACACACACACACACACACACACACACACACGCAGATCGATAAACAGTGGTATTGAGGCATCTCTTGAGGTCTGTGTCCGGCTCAGTGTGATGGTTGATTTATTTGTTCTTTGCAAGAGGCGGTAAATCAGTGCTTACCCTCAGGCCAGCTCGGCTCTACACAGGCAGGTAGCCTACTTAGTGTCACTCCTCCACCCCGCCGGACCAGGCATCTGCAGCGTGGCACATTTGTATCGAGCACAGCCCGTGTGTGTTTATGTTTGCGCGTTTATGTTCTTTTCTTTGCCACAGAAATTATGTTTTCTCTCCAAGCCCGTATTTGTTTGAGCAAAGTGAGAAAAAGGCTTCAACTTCAAGTTAAAGGCCCGTCCAGCTGTTGTGTGCGTGAGGGTGAGGCACATCAAGTTGCGGTTTATTGGGTATATAAACAGACCGCAGAGATGCTCTCTGTTAATATTCAGAAAGGGTAAGGTGAAGAAGATGGCTGCTGGCTAATTGCTGCTCAGAGATGAGGATGGGCGGAGGGGAGAGGAAGACGGAGAGGAGAGAGGAATTGAGAAAGAGGGCTAACCTTCCCCCAGGGCTCTCTTAGGGGACGAGGCGGCGTGTCGCTCTCCTCAGCTCCTCTGCTCCCCTTTGCTCTTCTCTGCCCTTCTTCTCGCGCTATTGCCCTAAGACAGGAAGCCAAGCTGTCCCCGCCAACCGCAGCTCCTCACCGCCGAGACATAAGCCACCGCTACAAAGACGCCTTTGAACCCTCTGAGCCGTCTTTCCTCCGTCTCATCTCTCACCTTTCCTTTATTGACAGTAAGATATACAACTGGGGGCCACGCCTTAGAGGGCCAGACCTGTTTGTTTATTATGTTTTGTCACCCTTTCAAACAGAAGTTCTCTATTCTTGTAAACTTTATAATTGCGATTTTCCTTTCCTTTAGCTGTTTTAGCAGATCGAGTTCAAAGAAAGGTGATTCAGGACTGGAAGTTTGTCTGTGAAACTTGGTGTAACTCCTATGTTAAGGCTGCCACGAGCGAGCTAATTGTCTTAGGCTCAAGTATAATTTGGCTTGAAGTTCACGCCGACTGTGAGTGTACACACAGTGGCAGCTGGTGTCCACGCCGCTCACTGGGGGCGTGACAAAGCAGAGAGGCATCGACAAACATGACCTGCCGTTGCCCGACTGCACCAGTTCAAAACATATTGCATGTTCTTACAACTGACTTGCCTGCGTCAAACCATAACCTTTTGTAAAAGAGTTTGTTTTGGAGCAGGCTAGGTATCTACATCACAAAACAGTAGGGAGTCCAAAGTTGAACAGAACAGAGTCAAAATAAAAGGATTAAAACTGGGCGATGTTAAAATATTTATTGAAACTTCAAAAGTGCAAGACTAAAAAACAATGCAGGATGTATAGATGAACCTAGACTGGCATTACATCTATATATACATATATACATCTATATATAATCAGAATAAACACATTCAGGAGGTTTTTCTTTTCTTCGGACAGTATTTGAGCACTGAGCTTGAAACACACTTTCTGCTTGTATATAGATGTATTGCCAATCTTTTTTCACTTGCTCATTATGCCATGTTGTTTATTCTTGTGCTTTTGAAGCTACAAGTAAATATTTTGATGCTGCACAAGTTGGAACCAGCCAACTGCTGCTCTCAGCACTACCTCTGGACCTAAGGGTTTATCAGATTTGGCTTGAGCTTGTAGCACTATCAAATCCTCCTGATAGGTGATGTACCAGAATGGCAAAGAACTATGGTAGATGTTTGTTGTTGTGCTTTAAGTTGTCAGTATGCCTTTAGATCCCATTGAAGTTGATGTATGTGTTTGTGCTGTTACGAAATAACCTATACAGAGTGATGCAGCTCATCACCAACCTCTTTAGAGTAGTCCCCGTGGTAATATAGTGTTTATTTTATGGGCAAGGATTTGACTTTTTAAGTGTCTTCTAAATTAGAGGCCTGGTTTAACACCATTTTAATATTCTGTTTAGATGCTCAATTAGATTTGTAATTGCTCCTCAGGCATGATTACATTTATATTGGCTAAGTTCATTAATACCCTGGGACCCCAGTCTGTGGCCAGCAACGCAGTAAAAATGAAATTAAACCCTCAACATGGGTCGCAGGCTGGGTTGGAGCAGCATCAGCAAAGCGGAAGAATGTATGTCTCCAGTGTTTTAGAGACAGACGAGAATATGGCTGATTTAAGTGTACTACTGCGTGGTTAACGTTTTAATACAGATTGAAATTGTCACTCTTAAAATTCACTACAGGTTTGAACAGAGGAGATAAATTCATGTTCTACATTTGCAAAGGTCTGCTGCTTGCATATGGTTTAACTTATGTCTGAGTGATATGATGAAGCCCATGGGACTTATGGGAACTAATTTACAGTGAGGATACAAAGCTTGCATTGACAAGTAGAAGTGAGAGGGATATAAAAAAGATCATGTAAAGTCTGGGCGAAAAGGGGGGGAAGTTCTCCCTGAGTGACTTAGAAACGTTCTGAGAGAATTTTTAAAGTCATAACATGGTAATACCTTAACCTTTTCTTTGTCTTTCTTCCTTTATTATGTTCTATCTATCTATTTTGCTTACTTTCTTGCCTGCTTTTTTTCCCTTATATGGTTAGTCTCTTTTTCTTTTTCTTTTTAAGTTTGTTTTCTCTCTCCAGGTCTCTTCCTTTCCCTCTTCCTCTTTCTGTCACAGCCTCTTCTTTTTGTCTTCCATCACTGCTTTTGCGTGGCATGGTGTGTTATTATAAAGATGGCTGCCATCTCTTGAGGTTTCCTCTTTGTTGGCCCAGAGAGTCCAGTCTGAAGGTCTGAGAAGAGACCCAGATGTCTAGACAGTTCCTGTATAATTTAGTCATGCATTCCTTAAAGGTGTTGGAAAAACACCTGCATCTGGACCTCTCGCTTGCCGCCTGTCAGTCTCCCTCTCAGTTCCTCTCTCTTTCCCTCTGGCAATGTGTCCTCTTCTCAGTGTATGGAAGCCCAGGTGGTTCAGTCCTATAGTTACTGTTAATGCGCTTCAGCACTCAGAAAAACCCTGTGAAAATACAAAGGCTTTGTTCACTTGCACTGCTAGATGGATCCCAAAGAAATTAAATTCATTGTTGGGCCTGTCAGTCGAGTCACACCAGCTGAGTGGAATAATGGCCACTTTTGGTGTGAAATTTTCGATGCATCAGACAAAGAATGCACTAAAAGCTTGTGATTATTGTTACATTTACTTGGACCCACAAATCCCCTTTCATTAACCCATTTAGCCCACTTCTGTCAGAGAGATGAAGTACTGCTTGGGGTTTTTGTCTCATTCTCAGACTTGGATTTAATTACAGCTTAGCAAATTTGATCAGTTTATAGACAGAAGGAGTCAACTTAAGTGTCATCTTTTAGTGTGGCTGCTACACAACTGTGGTCATCTTTTATTTTTGGTCTGGTTTTCCTTCTTCTTCTTTAGTTTCTGTCTCCAAGAGGAACTGACAACAAAGTCATCTTTTGATCTTGGTCATATTTTGCTGTCTGTTTGCAGCATATCCTCTCACCACTTTGTTTAGATGCTTTACCTGATCCTTTTTTTTTGTTTTTTTTTTAACAGAGTTTCTAATGCCAAGTGCATATGAGCACGTCGTACCGTCTTTAGCTTGCCAACCCTGTGATGGTTGCAGAAAATCCCTTTAATAACACAAGCTTTCTCTGGCCCCAGAAGATGATTAGGGAGCAAGTATAAACAAATAAACTGTTGCGTTGAATAATTCTTTGAATTTTTCAGAAAGCTCTTTTCATCCGGTTGGCTGCCAACAGTCGTGTGATGCCAGCCAGCTTTGGCTCTCACTCTCTCCCAGAAGAGGCAAAACCATATTGATGAAGCCACGTTTTGCTTGTAATGTACGTTTGATGTTGTTTGGGGAAAACCGGCCCCTTGAACTCTATTTACTTCACACTTTCATCACGAAAGCACTTCATTGTAAGGCAGAGAGTGACAATGTCATTTCAAAGATTAACTGATTGTTATATTATTGTTGATTAGGTGTAAATCAGCCATTGTTGGGTAAAATTGTTATGGAAGTAATTCTGTAATTGATGAGGCCATTTAAGCCAAATGCTCTGCTTTTGATGTTGACTTTATGTTGGGGGTTTGTGCTTCTTTAATGCGGCCCTGGTCTTTGCTTTGATGTCTTGGGTTATATATAAAAAATATAAACCTCAATCTCAATATTTCATCTCCTTTAGGCTGAACTTTTAGTGTTGAATATCTGTTTCAGCCTTCAGTAGCTGCTTTCTTCATATTTTTAGTACCCTTTGTGCATGCAGTGATGAATCTCACCTGCTTTCGTGAGTTATGGACATTAGAAACACTTTATTGCTTCATCATCTCTGTAGATGGCTTTAAAATGTCCAGTGATGGACTAACCTAAACAAAGTGTCTGGTCTGCAGCTGGCCTTGCGTGGTAGAGATCCAGGCATAGTTTAGAAGGAGAAAGTAGTGGAAAAAGTAGCAGACTGACTTGCGCTAACTAAATCAATTGTCAGTTTTACAATGAAGGAAATAATCCTGTCTTTAAACACACAAAATCCCAAACAGAGCAGAGCAGAGGGAAATGTCTGGCTGAAGTGGCTTTCAGTGCCAGCTTGGTGCTGTGAGATATTTAAGACACGGTGGTCTCTACTTTAGACATGGTGGTGCCATGCATGACAGTCTCTGAACGGTAAGATGATTTCTGAATGTTTCCAAGAGAAGGCATTCTTTCATTATCAGTTCGCAGGTTATTTGTTTATATTTTAAACATAGCCCTAAGCCTAGAAAGTACCGTGCCAGGCGCACTAATGAAAATATTTGCCTGAGAATGTAGATATGCATATTGCGGTAATACTTCCCTCTCTTTATCTGTCCCTTTCATTGCCTCAATTTCTGACAGTGCTGCGAGGGATATTACTTTCCAGCGCTTAACAACATGTAGATGACTTCTGTATTGCTGCTTCGTCAACCATTTTGCCCACGCGTTGTTGAATTTCATGTCCTGCCCTGATAAAAGCAATTATTGTCTGAACCCTTTTGCCTACATGGCTTTAATTGATTGAGGCTTGTTTCACTCCCAGGAATCGTGCATGGTTGGCTGTTTAAAATAAATAGCCATTTGGACGAGTTAATTGACAGAGGCAGAGAGACCCACTTTCTGCCAGAGAGAAGGAAAACATAATTTTGCCTTTGTTAAGTAGCTTTTATTTTCAAGAGAGGAAATGTAATGTTTTCTGCAGGACACCTTGACAGAGAGCCAAATGAAATTTCCCCATCTCTGACCCAGCTCCAGGTCTTACTCATTAACTCGCTCTCCACTCATCAAGCTCTCATGATAGCCACAAGCACCCCCTTCCTACGCGCACACGCACACACAAACACACACACAGACACACACACTTGCACCCATCTGACCTTAATTTCTCGTATTTATTGGTGATTAAAAGATCATGTTGCCCCTTCGGTTCTTCAGTTTGTTTACGGAGATACTCAAGTGCCTTCGTTGACAATGAGCTTCTTAAATGAGCCTCAAGTGACTGCGTCTTTACACCTATTTAAAGTGCAGGCAATATGCTTTTGACTTAAGGAAAATCATTTTTTAAACAAATCCTACAGTCATTTCTCTCAGCTCAGGTGTTCATCCTGTCAATCTTTGCCCTTCACCAGGTCATGTACATCCACATCTGTGTACTCAGCCTTGTGTTTAGTGGCTGCTCAGTTTCCCACTGTACTGACTGATGAATGAATTAGTGTTCAGCATTTGACTTGCAATCAAATGTTTGTTGTGAGAAAAAGAAATAAAACCGACCTGATTGAGAAAAGTCTAGAGCTAGAGGCTGCTGTTAGCTGCAAAGCTTTTTATCAAATGTGTAAATTAGATGTAATTAGAGAACAAGACTGTAGTAGCTAGTGGCAAGGCTGGGCGATATGGACAAAACCAAATATCATGACATCTTTCACCACATACCTCGATATCTTGACTGTGACGATATTCTAGAGATGACCATTACTGCTTTCATAAGATATTTGCACACAAGAGATTTTCAACAAATAATCATCAGTAATGTGGATTTTATGACCAAGCTGGTAGGGGCACATAATAAAAGAGTCTAATAAGTTCAGTAAATTGCATCCCTTTACTGTAATGCAGCTTTTAAAACCAGGAAAAGACATTGCGCATGCCATATCATGATATTACAATATCCAAAATCCCAGACCATATCTAGCCTCATCTTGGCAGATACGCAGGTAATATGAGATTCTATAATATATCACGGCATAGGTGAGCCCAAAATAGTCATATTGTGTCCAGTCTGCTTCTCTTGGAGTCGGTACTTTTTCCATAAAGACCTCCAGTGTATCGTCCCTCCATTTCTAAACCTGTCCGTGGCTCTGTAAGTAGACACACTGCATCTTCCCCCTCAGAAAGAGCTGCATTGGCAGTGTGGTCAGAGCCCAGTGTCAGCACACTGGGTACATTTTAATGGGGTTTAGCTCAGAATGGCTGTATCAAATCAAGGAGGCTGGAGAGGACTGCGCTATTCATCTCAGAATAGGATTTCTACTGCCACATTTTCTACCTTAGTACTCTGTCTTTCTCCCCATCTCCTCTTTTCCGGTGGCTCCTTTCATGTCCTTACTAAACTTGTCCCTGGTTTTTCCGTCCCGCTCTTCTCCTCTGCATCCCCTCCTTTTCATCTTCCCTGTATTTTTTCTTCTTGCCTTCTTCAGTACAACTCCATTTTATTGCACTGGTACGCTTCTTCTGTTAGTCATCGAGAAATAGCCTTATGCGTTTGCGCGCTGTCGGCGTTTTTGTGGCTTAGAAGTCCCTGCCAACCTAGGGCAAGGGAAGTCGCGTTTTGGTTTACCTACGTTGATTAACAGATCCTGTGTTACTGTGACTAGTGATTAATACTCCTTTTTGACCAAATTGCAAAAAAAAAAATATATATTCTGTGTGCCCCGTAGATTTTTATTTTTAGCAGGGAGGATAAAGCTTTGATACAATATATAGTCCATTGGTCACCATGAATCTAAATCCTGGGATAACAAAAATACATGTGAATAACAATAATAATAGTGATAATAATAATATGTAATAAGACAAATGCATCATATCCTTTGTGTCAGAGGTGGATGACACTGACTGGCTGATATTCTGTTTTTAATAAATAATTGTGAGATATATTGGCAAGCTGATATATCGTCCTCGTTGTTAAATAAATAATGATATTTCTTGTCAGGATTATTCTTCTTGTGCACATCAAGGACGAAGCCTCGGTCTTCACTTTAGCTTCAGTATCCCCTCTGAAATCACATCACAGTGTGTTTTATAACTCTTATTTATGTGGGGCTATCTGTTAAGTCAGGGCTACAGACTATGGAGGAGAAATCTATATCCTGCTGTTGTTAAGAGCTGTTTTGCTGAATGCAGCCAGACCCACAGCATTTCACTGCATCTTTTCTTTGTTTTCCTCTTCAGTTTGATTATTGGCCTTTGTTCGGAAAAGTACACTGACAGATCGCACTCACACACACACACACACACACACACACACACACACACACACACACACGCTCACTATAACACAGTTCAAGCGCATCCACTAATGTCAGCTGCGCCTTCCTCTCCTTCTCCATCCACCTCGGAGTAATTGATTTGGGGATGGGGAGTTTTGCACGGGGAATAAAATGAATACCACTTCTTCTTCTGGACTCATCGTTTAATTCCAGTCCCACCGCTCTCCCTTTTCATCCCAGCAATTTGGCTGATACTTCAAAAAAAAAAAAAAAAAAACTCACTGTGTGGACGCTTGAAACGTGTCTTTTTGCATGTTTTGTGTTTGTTCTGGTTTGCACAATACAATGAGGGGTTTTGAAGAAGGGAGCACAGGAAAATAAAGTTTTGTATTCCTTTTTTTTTTCTTTTTCCATGATCCATCATCCTCATTACCCCCTTCTCAGCTCCCTCCCTCTTTGTTTCTTTCTTCTTTCTTTGCTCCTTTCTATTGAAAACAGAGGGTAAAGGTATAGTATCTTCTTTTGTGGTCTGCATCTCTTTTCCTCCCCCTTTCTCCTTTATATCCTTCTTCACCTCCGCCCTCCATCCACCCCCCTCCTCCAGCACTGAAGGTGTGAGCGTTGTGCGAGGGGAAGTCTGGGCTCTGTAGCCATCTCCTCTTCCTCTTATGTTAAACTTTAATGTTGCCCACAGCCATGCGTACAGTGATTCATCTCAATATTTAATGCAGCAATTAGAAAGGTTATGTGCTGCTACTGAGAACATTGATTACGTGCACACATTGTATTTCTTCCTCTTTCATGCTTTTTCCCTCCATGCACTTTGTTTTTTGTTTTTTTTGTTTTTCCAATGTGTTTCTTTCTTTTTTTCCCATCTCTTGCTTTCCATCAGTCTGCTCTGTCTTGCTTTCTCTATCGGAGCTTGCCGGTATTTTCAGAGGTAGTGCGTTTACCACCAGCAGCAAAGGCTAATTTTCTCGCACTCCAGCCAGATTCAACACTTTAAAACTGTGTTTTTTCACGTGTGTTTTATAAAGCAGGTACCGCCTCTGCATCCCAGTAAAAGTACACACTCCACCACATTTCCATCTTTATGCTAAAACCGTCTGGACACTCGCCTGCGCCTACACAGCAGATCCCCACAAATACAGACGCACACACACACACAACCAAAAAAGCCCGTTCCAAGCCGTTTCAAGTTGTATTTGCCCATTCCCCTCAAAATGGGTGGAAAATGGAAGAGCTGGTGCCAAATAGGCTGTTTGCCATATCACCGAAAACCCCCAAATGGTCTCCATTAAAGTTTCCGGGCTCTTGGCAGAGTGAGGCCACTGTGTTTGGAGGTCATTTTTAAAAGCCCTGTGGAAATACCCCCTTCAAGCCATCTCAGACCATCACTGTGAGTGTGTGTTTGTGTATGTGCGCGCGCTTGTGTGTGTGTGTGTGTGTGTGTGTGTGTTAGTGACTGAGTTCAGGCTTTATTAG
>OMKZ01013262.1:19081-29197 GCA_900302535.1 Neoniphon sammara
CCTCTTTTTGGTTTTGTTTTGTCCCTGTCTCCTTCTATTTCATTTTTCTTGTTTTGTCTCTCTGTCTCTGTCTTTTGCTGTCTTCTCTTTTTTCTGGCACTTGTATCTGTGTTGCTCTCTCCCTGTTCTCAATAACAATACAGTATGCTCCAATTTGCTCCACTGGCAATAAAGGTAAATGGAAACATGATTGAGGAATTGGCGTCTCGGTGTGTCCCCTGCCTCGCAGCCCTCAAGCTCCCCTCCCCTGACACTCTGTTTCTTTTCCCCGGGTCACAGGCTGTTACCTGGCAATCTGCTCGACAGAGATGTGATTGTTGAAGCAACTCAAGCAGAAGTAACACTAAAAGGCTTTTAATCTTTATAAAATCCTCCCTTTTTTCATTTGAGCATTTTTCATAAAAGGGAATTGCACATCCATTATCTGGGAACAGCGTTGTCTAGAAATTTTGAAGATGGAAAGCACATGAAAGTAGTGTGTAAAATGTGCACTCTGTGTGCCTGCATGTGTTGTATGTGTGTGTGTATACGTGTGTGTGTGTGTGCATGAAGAAAATGAATTGTGAGTTGTGCTTTGCTTTCAGCCATGTCTGTAATTAGCAGTAAAAACCCCAGTGATGGGGCCTGGGCTGCTTTTCAAGGTTATTCAGTTGGTCTACTAAACTCAAGAAGTCATTCTGCTCCAATAACTCTTTCATTCGACAGTCTAAATAAAGCTGTTTTCAGTTGGTACTCCTGTGATTGATTGCTGTGTTCGTGCATTATTTTTTTATGTTCAGCTTATGCGAGGCAAATTGCCTTAGCAACAATAAAGATTTGAATAATCTATTTTTTAATCGGATGTTGTGATTTGGCCCTTGTTTCAGGTGGAGGGTGTCCTGTGACCTTCCTTCACACGCTTCCTCCTCAAATCTCCTGAACCACTGTTTCTCTTTAATTCATCAAATATTCATCCCATTGGAAGAATTAATATTTTACCGTTACAATCCAGAATCAGACATCAGACAATCACCATGAAATAATCATTTTCCATTTGCTCCACAGCACATTGATAATTCATATCTTCCCTTCTTTTCTCTCCTTCCTTCATTCGTTTTTTTTTTTCCCCCCTCTTCTCTGATCTGCTCAACACCTGGTGAGGGACCGGGCCTGTGTCAATGTCTGTCCTGTTACCATGGTGATTTGGGAGGTTAGGAGCCCCAGAAGGGCCCCTAATAAGGAGGAAACAGGGTGTGAAATTAAGGTTGTAGGACAAACATAGCATCTGTTTTTTAAGCATGGCTGTGAAGATGGTGGTTTTATGCAAATGAATTGGAAAAAAAATACAAACAGCAGGTGGTTTGGGCTGTAGTTGCTTTTTGGGACACATAATTTGAGCGTGAAACTTTTCCTAATTTCTGCCAGATATTTTATTAAGATATAACCAGGCACACATAGAATTTATTCTCTGTTAATATAAAAATGTTGACATGATATTGTATAACACATTACAGTAATGCCGGAAAGAGTTTGAGAATAGATATACTTTTGCTTATTAAATTGCTGTTTATTATTGGTCATTAGAGAGGTGATGGAAGGTCAAGCCTGGTGTTTCATGTTTTAGGTCAAATATTTAATTCCCTCAGAGCTTTGGTGTTTCAGTACTTCTCTGGACACCACTGGGTTTTTCGTGTCCACTTGGCCACATTAGTGTTGGTCAAACATAAACATCTGTATTGGTCTCATGCTTCATTCAGCCGGCCGTGTTTCCCCCCGAGGTGAAAAACCACCACAGGAGCCTGCTTTCCGAAGGGACCTTTAATCCTCCGCTTCAAAAGCCCGTAGTCTCATCTTTGTCCTCTTTCTCTTCTCAATTTTCCCTCCTATGTTTGTTTGTTTTTTATTTTGTCCTCATCTTGTTGGTGGTGACTCCTGAGGGCACGCTCTCACACTTGGCTCGTGTCCCCGGTGTTGTGTCTGTACATGGACGTGATTATTCTCCTTTTCCTTGGCTTCTCTTAAGGCCTCTCTGGATTTTTTATTTTTTACTTTTTTTTTTTTTGGACCACTGGCCGCAGTGACTCATGCACCCCATAATGCATCAGCAACTCTCACTGATTTACCAGATAACTTGATTTTTAGTGTGGAATAGCACGTTCCTTGCCATGCAAAAACTTATAAAATGTACTTGAATTTATTTCTCGTGTTATTTCCCCCATCTTGTTATGGCAAATTTATATACAAATACATATTTCTGCACGTGCAATGGCTGCTCAAGCGTTGATCGACTTGTAATATAATAATCAAAAATAAAAATAATAACTTGTCGAAATATGGATATTTTGTTATGAATATCGGTCAAAAATGTAATCTAACCTGTTAATGTAATTAATGGCATCAAATTATTGCATTGTCTAAAGATTATTACTTCATAGGGGATATAAGAGATCTTCATTGTAATATTAGTATTGGCAAGTACGTGAGGTATTATTCATCTTATTCATATGAGTTATTATATTACTAGTCAATATTATTATATCATCAGTTAAATATATGCTACTCCTTTTAAATACTTAAATTAAATACTGAATGAGTACAGTAATGATAATGTAATGTTTTTACATTTTCATATGTACATATGTGTTCACATATGTATTACATTGACAATTTTGTCTCTTTTATTTTACACTTTATTATCATTTTTACTTTTTGATTTTTACAAGTTACTTCATCATCCATCTGTATCTCTGCACTGATAAAGTTTGTGTTGACATCTGCTCTTAATACCTTGATCTGACCTGGTAACAGAACACTTTGGTGATCTGATTGATAAGTTGACAGAAAACCAGCTGGCGACTGAATGTTAGCAGACTGGTATGCAATCTCAAATGCCTTTAAGGTGATTTACCAGGACAATCTTTTGAAGGAGTGGATTTGGATATTGACAAGTGTGAATAATTTTGAAATTCAGAGTGCTTAAGTGCTGTTTAAAAATACCGTTTGTCTTGTAGTTGCTGTCATGGTTGCCCATCTACAGTACATTGCCTCAAAGTGTTGCACATCTATCATGGCCTTAATAGTGCTGGACAGGTATGGGATTGTGAATCAGTGGCTACTGGAGGAGGCTGACCCCGGCTGTCTGCTTGCCCATCAGTGGACGCCCCGATTCATTTGTCCAAAGCCTGGATGCCTGTCTTCCCCCAAGGGTGATACCCAGCATGCCCCGGCTCTCTGGCTGGACTGGACCAGAGAGAGAGAGAGAGAGAGGCAGGGTAGAGGAGGAAGACCAGATAACATTAGAAAGCAGACAAGATACACGTTAACTGTTTTGTTTCAGAAGTCTGTTTCCTACATGACACTCTCCGTGCATGTGCAAACACGCTCAGCCTTTATCTTTAGTGAGTGTGTGTGTGTGTGTGTGTTGATATTTAGACTGTATATGCAGTGTATGTGCCTTTACTGTTGGAGAATATGCAGGGCAAAGCAAAGGGAGGAAAATGGCTTTGGTGGGGGTTGTTGGGGGGTATATCAAAGTCTTAACCCCACTGCATTAATCATGACCTGTTTATAATCCATGTCTTATGACTTCTAACAACTGCCTCTTTGGTGTGGATGTCTGTTTGTGTGTGTGTGTGTGTGTGTGTGTGTGTGTGTGTGATTGTGTACATGTTGAGACTTCGATCAGCAGGGACGACTTGTTAATAATACATTTACAGCTCTCTATCTGTGGTCTCTCTGCCCTTCTTTCTCTCTGTTCTGGCATCATGCTTCAGCCTCCCTTTGTATTATCTCTCTCTCTCTCTCTCTCTTCTGTCCCTCTCTCCCCCTTTTTATCCCTCGCTCTCTTCTGTTTTGCCTGGCAGTAGTAGAAACTATCGGTGGTCAACAGGACACATTAGCAGCAGCCTGAATAAAACACAAGTTTGCAATGCTGGCTGAGACTTTGGATTCAGAAGTGTGCATATATGTGTGTGTGTGTGTGTGTGGTTGTGTGTGTGTGTGTGTCAGAGATTGAAAGAGACTGGGGGCATTAATTTCCTCAGAGGAGAGGTATATAGGAGCAGAGGCACTGTTGGTTTGAAATAGAGCTTAATATCCTTTTTACTGCTGATGGCAATGGGCAACTTCAGTGTGTGCGTGTGTGTGTATGTGTGTGTGTTTGATGTGGTGTGTCTTTGAGTGCGCTGCTAATTCACCAAGGACTTGCCGCGCCTTCGTTCCTCCTCCCATATCGCAAAGATTGCCGAAGATATCACATCTCTGCGACAACCCCCGCTGAGCCGGATCCACAGCAGGCCATCCCATAATATCAGATTTTTATGCATGCCTCTAATGCCGCTTTTAACCATGCCACTCTTTCATCGTCCTTTTTGCTGTCTTTTTATCATTAGCAGGGGGAGGCCTGTGAAGCAGGTTACAATGGGTATTAGTCTATGTGTTTGCCCTTGTATACATGTTTGATGCACACATGTACACGCACATACACCCACACACACACACACACACACACACACACACATGCACACGGTCTAAATGCTGATGTGGAGCTCCAGAGCTGTGTTGTTTTTCTTTCAACACTCTTTGCTCTGTGAACAATCTGCCTCTGACTCAGGGGGCTGAGTTCATCACGAGTCTACACAGTGGTCAGGCGAAGGGGGGGGGGGTAGCTTGTTGAAGCCATATTTCACTTTGGAATGACATTGTTATTTTTCATCGACGGTCAGGCCTCTGCATTATCTGGAATCTGTATTCACCACCACTGCTCACGATTTATTTTTGGCGTTCTTTATCAATAACTGCAACCAAGAAAAATATTTTCTCATCGCTAATTGCAAAAAATCAAAGTGAGTGAAATCACCAAGCGTAACTGCGGTTGCCGTTATTGATGGCACTTCATGAACCCGCATGAGAGTAAATGTGGCAGAGAAAGTGATATGTTGCTTAAACTTTTTTTTTTCCTCCTGCTCCTATTGTGCTTGATTCATTTATTAATTAATGGTGCCTAAGCTGAATAATTGATTAGTCAAAGACAACACTGACAATTGCAGTGATACTGATACTGATACTGGTGAGAGCTCTAGAGGATTTTCAGGCTGATTTAAACCACATTTGTGAATCTTAACAATTAGTGTGAGGAGTTTTCAGATGCAGTCTTAAAGGACCCATACACTGTATCTCTGCAGGTTGTTAACAGGGACTTTAAGCATCAACGTTTTTGAGGCTAGTTGTGGCAACTGGAGATAAATTTGCACTTTTCCGACCTTGTTTTGTCCCTCTGCGGCTGTAGTCTGTCATTTTACTACAGGAACAATGCAGGATTGCTGTAGTTGCTACAATTTGTAGTTTTGGTGAGTGAATTTTCCAATTTTGTTGTGTTTTGAAATAAAACTAGCTCTACAACGGACAATGACACCATAATGTCAATGAAACAATGCAGATACTGCATGATTAAATTCTTAGACTTGTTTACATTGTACCAAAGTAAAATCTGCTCTTCCAAAATTAATTTATCCTCAAAAGCATAAAGCAATTAATCTCTGGGTCTTTCAGAGGCCATTTTTTCATAATAACGCTTGTTGTTTATAGTAAGCTGATTGTGGAACAACCCGCCGGCCTTGTTGCTTAATGACAGCTGTTTTCCCTGGCTACGGCATCAGTACACACATATTTCCAGTCACTGTAGCCACCACAAAAACAGTTGCTGTTTAAAGTCCCTAATAACTATGTGGGCATCACACATTTATTCCAAAAGCAGAGACTACCGATGGTCGATGATGGCTCTTTGCCTCTATTCCTGCTGTGATTGGTTCTGCCAGATGTCATTGATAGGAGACATCGGGATAATGTTGAGCATGTGGTCCCCCATTTTTGCCTAATTCTCTGTTGTGATCATATGTCCAGCTGAAACAGAAAATCTTTGAAATCTGTCTCGCGTAGAGTAGATCTTTAATATACCTAAAGGGCAGTTTGGTTTACAATCAGTACTCATTACGAACAGTAGTTATTAAAAACATGATACAAAACACAATAACAATAAAAAAAGACAGTAACAAGCAGCAGTAATTATCAGCAGTAAAAGCTCATTCTCTCACTTGACTTTGTACCTAAAACAACAAACACCAAATAAAATGTATTATTTGGTGTTTGTTGTTTTGGTATAGTAGTATAGCTTATTAATGAGTGGTACTTTTTTTCAGTGCACAGTTGTCATATTTGAATTGAGGTTTCCCTTCATAGTAATCAAAAATATCGATTTCAAAAATACATTAGAAATACTATACCTTAAAAGGATAGAGGTACTTTCAATTCAGATTCATAAAGAGAAAAGCAATAGAAATTCTACTGAACCAGGCCTATTGGACTTGTTTTGACCTAATCCCATAGGATTTATGTCCAATAGGACTTAATCCTAAAGGACTGGTTCCAAAATCAAATAGAAATTTCCAATAAAAAATCCTATTGGAATCCTATAGGACTTTTTGACTAGGGCCATACTTTAAATAACACAAATACTATAAATATTTAGGTACTTATTACCCATGTCATCAGTAAATACATAAATATCACAAAAATCATGATACATTTTCCACAAGTGGTCAGTGTTTCCATTACCAGCACTTCACCGACATTTATTCATACAGATAATAGTGACTAAATTTAGGGGAAGAGCGTAGGGGATACAAATGCAGGTGCAAAATAGGTTCAGCTTTTCATTCAGGCCTGTTTTAAAATTGTTTTGGTACTGACTGATTTGTCTTCTCATACAGATAGTTGACCGATACATTGAACCAACTCCAACTAAAATGAAAGATTGCCGTCTATGTGTCTGATGTCAGTTAGGATTCAGAGCCTTCTCGTCTCTCTAATAGTGCAAATGGAATAATCTATTCTTTAAACGACTTAGTCACAGAACAACTAAGACCTCTACACTGCTACTTTTCTTCTTCGGTTTCTTCTCACAGCGTTCTCATTTTCATTAGCCGGTTCATTATTTCAATCCCCAAAGCCGCTTGAAACCTGGTGTGTGTTATAGCAGTGTGTTCTCCTAAGTGGAGATGTCTTGACTTTTATTTGTTGGATTTACAACAAAGCCCCACG
Organism: Neoniphon sammara; assembly: GCA_900302535.1. Lineage (NCBI taxonomy): Eukaryota > Metazoa > Chordata > Actinopteri > Holocentriformes > Holocentridae > Neoniphon > Neoniphon sammara. The sequence goes on from OMKZ01013262.1 coordinate 26,159, forward strand.
GAGCCGCACTGATATTTCCATGCTGGGCTCTGAGCATCGTGTGAGCGCTGTTTGCTTTAAACAGTGAGAGTTCAGCGTAGGTTGGCTCGGCTCAAATGCTCACATGCCAATAAATTCAATGCCTGGACTCACTGGAAATATGTGTGTCTGCGTGAGTGGGTAGTTGATTGTATATATGGGACCAACCTGTGCTTAAAAGTGAAGGCTTTTGATCCCATAAGACACATTTACCAGTGTGTCTTCTACTTTTCATGCGTAATGGAGATAGGACTGAGTTTTCTTGCTGTAATCAGGCATCTGTACAAGTGTCTGTGCCTAAAGTAGTGTCCAGTATACTGGCTATTTGTGTGTGTGTGTATGTGTGTGTGTGTGTGTGTGTGTGTGTGTATGTATGCATGCATGCCAATGTGCCAATAAGGCCTCCCTCTCACACTGTGTGTTATAGTGTCTAGACCAATCCCTGGCTTCACTCCAGCTCTTTTGCCCCCCTCCCCCCACCTCTATTTTTCTTTCTCTATTTTTTCTCTTTTTCTTTTTCTCTTTATTTCTCTCTCTTGCTCTCTCTCTCTCTCTCTTTCTCTTTCTCTCTCTCTGTCTCTCCATCTTTCTCTCGTTGCACTCATCGCACCCAGGGGAACAATGGTTCTCTAACAACCTTTGCAGAAAGCCTGTGGACCTGATTATTGGGCTGTGTTAGTAGGAAAACAACACAAAAGGTCAGTTTTCCATTTTCCACCGGTCAGGCTTAGGCTCGCCGATACCGCAGGCCGGGTTATAGACACATTTATTATGCGAGCCGCGCTGCATATGACCTAGCTCCTGTGGAATTAGCATTGACGCGGGTAATATGGCAGTGAATAAAGGTTTAACAGTGACCCCTTAGCCATCTGTGATAGTGTTGAGCTAATTAGCTTACCACTGCTCTCTCTCTCCCCCCCTTTCTCTCTCTCTCTCTCTCTCTCTCTCTGTCACTCACACACACAAACACACGATGGTCTTCCATAGCTATTAGCCATGTTAATGGGTTGGTCCCTATTAAACTACTGGACATTCATTGTCAGGTTGAACAGTAATGGGAGAGATAATGGTCTACTTGTCTGCAGCTTATTATGTGGAAAATAAAGGGAGTGCCTGCCTATGAAGCTTTCCCTGAGAACATATTTGGAGTCACTGCAGCCATGTCCAGACCTTTTTCTGATACTCACAATTACTTGTTGGTTGTAATCATATGGCACGCTTCCTTTTCTTTATTTTTTTCTTTCCTGTCCTCTCCCCCTGTCATTCTGCCTTTGTTGTTTTCTGATTCTAATTCACTCCGTTTTGCTCTGTAAAAATTATAAATCTGTTCCACTCTATGCAGCTTCTCTTCTCCTGCAGTGCAGAAGAAGCAGAAGTAAGAAATTTACAACTTGAATTGGTTGAATGTCAGCTCCCTTACAAATCAGTGTTCTTGAATGCTAATGTGGGCAGTGATTTACCAAGTAACCACAAAGAACAGCGGCTGTAATTCTTGATCATGTTATCATGGAAATGAGCATTGCTTTGTTGCAGAGTGAAGATAATGTGATCCGTGGGAGAGGCATCGTTTGAATGAATACTTCTCTGTCAGAAAATTTTCTTTGTTATATATGTATAATCCATATATGATTGCAAGCCATTTCAAAAGAACAGTTCACCCAAAATACATAAACAAACGACAAAAAATTATAATAATAAGAATTTTTTGTCAGGAACTATTTCCTGCCAGAGAACACCGGCAGACTGTATCTATGCACCCCAAATTCGTATTTCGTGGGGGTGGATGGATACAGTTTGCCGGCGTTGTTTGGCAGGAAATGGTTCCCAGTGAACCTCGTTGCCCCTGAGTGTTGTGGATTATCCTGGGCATCGTCGTCATTGTTTTTGGAAAGAGCTGATGCTGTTGAGTTTTTCACATGTAAATTTTTGACGGTTTGAGCTCCACAAAGGTCGCGGCAGACTGGAAACCTTGCCAAATGACACAGAAACTGTCTGGATGGATAGATTGCACCAGGGATACGTGTGGAAATATATGGATTTTTTTGGACTTTGAGTGAATTGCTCCTTTGAATTACCACAAGACACCAGAAAGTCTCTATTTCCATCCAGGTTTTGTGAAGAAACCTTTGTGCGAGGCATCCTTACCTATGAACTCTTTATTTGAATCCAGACCCTGTCGTTCTGTCTGTGGATATCTGTCCCTGTCAGTACTCATATTGTCCATTTGAATAATGGCTTATGAATTGAGCTCTGGCCAGACTGATAAAATGCAACAACCGTCTAATTTACTTGCCCTGGGCCCTGTCACCTACCTGGCCGAAATCTGCATAACAGAGCACCCTGAGCCTGAATGCCATTTTTGTGTGCGCATATGTGGGCACATCCATGGTATTTAGGATGTCACCTGCTCTCCCCCTGGTCCTCCTGCAGCTCTGGTCATTAGGGCCTGGCAGGCAGAGACTGTATGCCCAGAGGCCATGAGGGCAGAGGAGGCCGCAAGCCTCAGGCCTGCCTCGGGTCTCTACGGCCTACTGTGACACTGATAAGATGGAGGGAATCTGGTGTTGATTTGAGCTGTGTAAGGCCTGTAGCTGAAGCAACCCTTATAGTGAGCCTACTGTTGAATAGATCTGTTCTTAGAAACAGTTCACATCAGGTCATGCAACCCTGAAACATGCCCATACTCCCAAAAAATGAAAAACAAAACAAAAACATTTATGTTAATTTATGGGTGAATGGTGTTAATTAAGAAGTAGTATTGTTATTTTAACGTCAGATGTATTTAGCCCCACTTTGTGCAGTGCTTAACAAAGATATTAAATCAGCGAGCTGGTGTAAATTCCTTCAACTGTGATAATGTTGATTTGCAACCAAACAGTTTAGATGAGTCTGGGGAATTAACATTTTTAACTTTGGGTTAATGGAAAAGCCTCAGAATTAGACGTGATGAATATATGTCCTCATAGTTGAGATCCTTTAACCCAGCAAAAAATACCCCATGATAATTAAGATGTTATCTTT
>OMKZ01013264.1:5141-29019 GCA_900302535.1 Neoniphon sammara
CATACACAAACACGCTTATCTTTTTTTTTTTTTTTATGAAACAGGTTCTGCTTTTCTATTTGAAACACAAACATCTTCACTACATGTGTGTGTGAAAATTGCTAATATGCACATCATATGCAAGAATCACACAAGCTTGTGTTTTATACAGAAGAGGAGGTTTTCTTCAGGGATCTCTGTGCTGTCCAGTTGCTAAGCAACCCAGCGAGCACTGATGCAGTTGTGGTGTTTCGAAGGCTATGCGCAAAGGCTCATTTAAAGGAGTAGACCCATTGCTGTCACTATACTGTGGTGTCAGTGGGACACAGGCAGACATCAACTGATGTACTATAGAGCCATTTTTGTGTTACATTAAAAAAAGACCATTTAGAAAAAAAAAATCACACTGTAAATTTGCTTCATCATCATCATGTTTATCCCCCTCCTTTTCCTCCTCATAATTATTATCATCATCATCATCACCATCAGCATCAGGGCCACAATGCAGCCTATCAATCAGTCAGTATTTTAAAGTGGAATTCCACTGATTTTCAGATTTGAAATATGTTACTGCGATGCCCTGCAGCATTTTGAATTGTATTGCTGAATATTCACTACTGTCCTCCATAGTCAGAAATAAGGGAGAGGAGTCTGTCCCACCCATTAATCTGTGATGTCACAGCAGTGTGCAACTGGAGCATGAATTGGCAAAGATGGAAAAGGTGAAAGTGGCAGCATCCAGGTTGATTCTCTGATGATCAGGATATATTTTCTGGCTGGACACACAGCATTGCCATAATGTAAAGCTTACTTGAATTGTAAAGGTTCAGAGAAACATTGCGTGAGTCCATTAAGCCCTTGGGTTTCCCATGCACTGTCAGTGGGTTGGCTTCAGACTGCACATTAGTATGACACCACAAGAGTCTGGGCTCTCTGGCTGATCATGTTAATCATGTTCCCAGATATTCACTGGACTGTCTTCAGTCTTAAGAATAACATATGTGAGGTTTTTTTTTTTTCCTAATAGGGCGGTATTCCAATTATAGACACCAAAGGACAACAGCATGACTGAGTGTGCTCTGGCCTCCAGAGGTTGGCAGTTAACGTGACATCATTCACAAGACTCCTAATGACTTATACAGTTTCTCTTTCTTGCATCACGGGGGTGAACAGTCACTCCTGATTCACTAAAAAGATGATTTCAAAAAGAATGAATTGTTTGTGAACTGTGCATGACTATGACGTACTCAGGCACATTCACACACACATACACACACGCAACGTCAACAACTCTTCATGCTTGTTTTGCTGTTGCAAATAAGAATATCAGAAATGCTCTTTTAGTCAGTTTGTGCAGGTTAGCTGATCTGGGACCGTGTAAGCCTTGAAAAACAAATGATTATTTGCTGCCCGGTCAGTTTGCAGAGCAGTAGTTCAAGTTTCGGATCTGGTACTGATACTCAACCCCAATCAGCCAATGTGGTGGGGGATTTCTCTTCAGAGGGAGGTCAAAGGAGGCTTCGGAAACAATATACTAGTTGCGTCTGAAATATAGCAATCTTAAATATTTTCAATGACTACTAAAGTTTGTTCCTGTTAGGGTTATATGTCTTTTGGGGGGATATGTAATGCTTTATTGTGTGGGATATATGGGTCTGGATTTAGTCTGTAAACAAATTCAGCTTTCAAGTGACACAAATACCCAAATGCTGTTGAGATTCAAAGGCAGAAGTGGACAAAACCAACACGTTTTGAAAAAATGTATTGGGAAATTAATCAATTGTCTTATAACCAGTAATGAATTAAAACTTTATTTACTCTCCTTTGTTATTAAATAGGCAATAATTTTAAATGAGCAATAGGTAGACCTATGTGGGCACTCAAAATCACAATGTACAACATATACACATGAATGAGTTTTTATTATTTTGTTTTGCTTTGCTTTGTTTTGATGTTTGTGATAGGTGCATAAAGTATTTAATAATAGCTCAAGTTTAACAAGTTGTAAGCCCACTGTGGGTTTTCAGTTCAATTTTGGCACACTTTTATAAATAGTTTATAAAATCATTAATTGTTGTTATAAAGATTTTGATTTCATATAATAATAAAACTTGTAGCATCGATAACTTTGAGCATGTACCTCAGCTGGCTGATGTTTCACTCCTGCTAAAATATTTCACCCTGGCTAAAATGGTCAGCAAAGTAAAGCCCGTTGTTCTGAAATGTATCACAAAGCCACTGTGTACAGTCATGCCAAATGCAACAAGTTCAGCATAGCTGTTAATAAAGCCTGTGCATTGTAGTATCATTTAAACCATGTTCACAACAGAATAGAAATGTTAAACTTACTGAAGAATATTTCTCAACTGGCCTGTTTGTCAGTATATAGAACAGCAGCTCTTTGAGTGATAATGTAAACACAAATATCTCCAGTAAGATTTTGCCTTTGGCTCCCTGCTAAATATTGCAATAGCCTGCATGGAACAAGTACTTCTGACCATTAGCAACCAAAACAGTGTGGGTTTCTGCATGTGTGGATGTCAGAGGTCGGTGCGTGTAGCAGAGTAGCTTTACTTACAGTAAGAGCACTGCCGAAAACCTTGAAAGCATCTATATCTCTCTTGCCTATAGATAAAATTAGCCTTTAACAACATTACTGTCCCACTGCAGGTTTTCACTTCATTTTCTGCACACTTGTATAAATAGATTATAAATTGAGTCATTGTTGTTTCAAAGATTTTGATTTCATATAATAAAACTTCATCTATTACTTTGACCATTACTTTTAAGTTTTTAATCTGAATTATTAACCAGGCAATTTAAGCTTGACCTAATCATATGTATTTAAATATTCTTGTTATTTAATCAGGCAGATTAAAATCATGGGCAAGAATACTGTTAAACCAACATAAACAATAATGAAAGATATAGCCAAACTTTAACAATGCAAACTCACTAAAAAATTTGCTCTTATCTGTATGGTGTAAATGCAAACCTTCTCCATGGGTCATGTTGGTGAGAGAACCTGGGCACATGCCCTCCTCCATTACCCAGACTCACTCACTACACTGCTCCCATTTGCAGGGTTACCTGATATCAGCAACTAGCTCTAATTGGCCTCCATGACAAGGAGATCCAAGCCCCTGAGATGTGCATGTACCATGCTCATTTTTGCTCCATTCATATGTTGCATAACACATGTGAGTTACTGGGTCACCCTTGCTCCTCCGATATAAATAGTATCACATGGTTAATGCATTGGTGCCTTCCAGTCACTCTCTTGGTCTTTTTCTCTTGCTGTTCATATCTGTCAAACACCCCAATTGACTCAACGTAACAGGCGATATTTAAATGATGCGTTTAGGCATGTTTCATCATGTTTCATCCTCTCTTCGTGCAACTTCACCATCAAGCCATGACAGACATGAGCATGCTGTAGTATTTTATGAATGGCATTGATAATACACCAGCCAAGATACAAGATCTTTGGTATTGACAAGTGGGACTGTAGGAAATTAGAGTTCACATAAATTAATGTGTGTTTAATTTACACTCCCACTGATTAGACTAGACAATCAAGGATAGTAGTGATGTGTCTATGTATTTATTTATTTGTTTTCACAGATAGTATATGTGTGTGGGAAGGAGACGCGGGGGTGGATTTTGTCATATTGGCACCATAAACAGACAGAACAGGGTGAAAAACTCAAGTTACTTTTACGACAACACACAGTCAGCACTGAAGAGCAAATCTGGGCGTCACTGGTCGTGGTTGGGGTGAAGTATGACTGCAGAATAGAATCGAGTCCGTGCTCTCTGCGAAAGAGGTCTTCTTTACTAGATGAGTTAAATCTGTCTCCTCCCTTTCTCTCACCTCTGTGTGGGACAGCAGGCCAGCCAGCCTCCCTGGAGAGGCAAAGATTGAAAAATTATCCTGATTCAAGTCTGACCTCCATGACTTATGCCTTGGCTGACAGAGGATTGAAAAGAATGTGAATCAGTGAATATTTTATTACATTTTCAGCATCTTATTGCACACAATTTTGCAACCGGATTTGACTAAACTTCAGTTGAGCTTTTTACTTATGACCCAACTTGACCTGTCGTGCCACATTGCAGCTTCAGAGCTGATAGCTGGACCTCTTGACTTGCAACTTAATTAAGCATGACTTGGTTTACAGTCTTTATAGGATATGGGAATGGGAAGGGAGCATTTCAATTTACATAGACATAACAAATCTTATGGAGTCATGAGGGTTAGTTAAAATTGGTGAATTATCACAAAACATTTCAGTAAACAGGGGGTCAATAGCAAATAAATTTGCTTTAATCCATTTAGGGCTGAGGGTGTATGGTATGGCTTCCTATCATGATTATACAGCGCTCTGTGGAGTATCTTAGGCTGTGATCACACTGCCAGACAAAGTACCACGTGTGCTCCCTTCCCCACTGTTTTCAGTGTTTCAGAGAGCTAACTGCACCTCACAAGCTTTGAGAAAATGAAGATTCAACTTCAGCGTTCAACATGGCACTCATTGACCGCAGTGATGAGACTGGAGGCTTTGAAAATGCAAGGCACACAGCTCTGGAGCACTACCTGGCAATTGTTGCTATGCCACCATAGAAAACCCAATCAAAGCACAGTGTGCTGCTCCTTGAAGCTGAGCTGCACCACAATGCTCCAAATACTTGTGAGCCGTGCTGTTTACACTCAAACCATGGAAGGCAGGAAAGAGCATGGGAAGCAGCTAGAAAGTGCATGCTAATGCTGTTGCTTCGGCAAAACCGTGTAAACATCACTGAAGTTCTCTGAGGTGGGAAAGAAAACATACTTATATTTGGGATTTATGTGACATCACCGGGATAACTAGAATGATCATATTATCATATTATCAGTATCCACTACTGATCAATTTATGTACCTACCACAGGCCAGTTGGAAATCATGTTTGTGATTTCCAACCTCCGACTAGCTTTAGAGACACCCACCCATGTTAATTAAGCATGGCCATAAAAAGAAGAGACACTCAAGCCCAGGATTTACAGCTGTGCATTTGGTTTCATGCTAGGTTGTTCATTTCTGGGAGAGGCAAAGGCAGATGAGCTAGAATGAATATTGTAAATCTGAGCGAAATTAATGAACAAGACCTGGCAGAACATAAACAAGAAATTCACGGCCCTTGGAAAAAAAAAAAAAACTATTGGAAAAATTGGAAAAAAATTCTTAATTATTTTCAAAAGGTCTATAATAATGCCAGCGAGGAACTTAACACATAGTTTACTTGTTCATCCTCTTAAGGGAGAAAACCGAGGCTCATCACCCTTCAGGCAGCACACAACTAACTGACCTGAAACGCTCATCTGTCCTCTACACCAGGAGAGAGAGCATATCTCAAACAGTCACATGGGTCGTTCGCTCCAAAATTAGCATGGGTGAGGCACTACACTTGATGCTAAATAGTTATTGATGGAGGACAAACACTAATACGGACCTGTAATTCTGCCCCTTAGCTCGGCTCCATCCCTCTGTGTTTTGAACTTTTACATTTGGGGTTCATATTTACCTTTATTCTCATGTCACCTATTAAAATGATCTGTATAAATAATTGTTGTGGCATAAGGCTGAGTGGTTAATCAAAACAGCATATCTGAGAAGTGTACAACTAGCAGTGGCTTTAGTCAAGCAATAACATTACCTCTCCTTGTGTGTGTGTATTTGTGTATGTGTGTGTGTGAGTGTTCACATATCTTTCCATATCTGTATGTGTATCAGTGTATTCTTTACCTTAATATTCCATAAACCTTTTTTTATAGATTTCTTTCTTCAGCAAGATGGATTTCAGTACGCTATTCATTTATCCTTTATCAAACACTGAGTCTTGCAATGTCTACCTGTGAGTCTGACTTAAAGGGGTAAGACGCTTCATTTGGTCACTCTGTGATTCCTCTGGCTGTCATGCTAAAATGTCAAAAGCGGAGCTCACACAGTTCCCTTCCCTTTCCATCCGCAGACAGTCTCCTTGTTTTCTGTTCTTCAAATTTAAATGTTGAAGCCTGGTGAAGCAGCTCTCAGTTCTCTCAGTAAAATGAAAACAATGAATGTCCAACATGCGCTATTGTCAATAGTAAAGCAAGTATGGATTTACCACAACAATGCCAAATATATGAAGCATTTCATAAATAGTAGCATTTTGTCAAAAATAGCACAGTAGCATCCCTTCCTGTTTTCCTGTCTGTATTCTACGTGGGATTTCTACACGGAACTCCTACGAGAAAGGGTTAATGAATTCCTCACACAGATAGATATTGCCATGGAAACAGCTGCGTGACTGCTTGCAGCTTGTATACACACAGGAGAAAAAAACAATGGTGCCAAAGGTATTTTAAAATTCAGTGAGCAGAGGCTTTCCAGTGCACATAGCTGCATTTAAGATTTTTTTTAAAGCACAGAGTGAGGAGTAGCCACCTTGCATCCTCACCCATGATCCTCCCTCCATTCTTTACATCTTTCTGATTCAAAGGAATGTGATTGGCATTGGAGATGCGTTTGCGATAGCCATGGAGATAATGCATTCACAAATATGAGGTCTGGATGTGGTAGATGGGAAATAATACTCTGCTCTGTCATTTTCTTTGCAATAACAAAGTACACACACACACACACACACACACGCACACACACACACACACACACGCACACACACACACATACACACACACACACACACACACACACACACACACACACACACACACACACACACACACAGACTAACACAATTTCAGCAGAGAATAATTAATTCACAATATGAAGCAGACCTTAGGCAATGTGCCTTGCGGTTCAACTGAATAAAGAAGGAATATATTGAGGGCTGTGATGCTGCTTACACTTACAAATACAAAAGTGTACATATATACAAGGCCATGCATAGACACAGACACACACACACACACACACATGCATGCATGCATGCATGGAAGTACACACCTACAGAATTCTGTTATTCTTTGTCTTTTCTTGGTTCTAAATGAGCAATTATTTATCATTTCAGATTGCACAGTCCAGTCCATGTTTTTACATGCCTAATCCACCTCAGCACAAAAATATGTCCTTTTAGTGCCATTAGCCCCACCCCACCCCCCAATAGCAAGTCAATAGTATCTCGCACTGGCCAAATGGACTTTTATGCTTGGGTCTGCAAATATGACTCTATAGGTTGTGCAGCATTCACCACTGGCACTCAGTTGCTGAAGCAAAATAACTGTATTTAGATTCATAAATATTTTGAGATGCATTGAAAAGCTTTTAAGTCCATAGAAGCAACTATTTGGCATAGTGTTGCGGGGGATTGTAGGTGCAGGAGAGTGACATAGAGCATAGAATGTTTGGCAAACAAATAAACAAACAAGCAAACAAACAGAAGGATAAATAAACAAGTAAACAAACAAACACCTGGACTCTGGTGATGTGCAGAAATCTACGTGTCTTTCTGTCCATTTTGAACTAAAAGGCTCTCATACTTAGCTCTTCCTGCCTCCTCCATTCATAAACAATACTATGGAATTCTCCAAGGGACTGAACCATATTCCATCAGCATGAGTTGTGTCCATTATGCTGCACAGTATGTAGAGTGAGCGGTATGTTCCATTTTCAGATACCAACAGAATATTGTATGACAACGACAACGTTCTTCAAACTCCCTCAATAAATAGGTTAAAGGTAACATGTAGCCATAAGAGAATCAGATAGACTCCAGTCATATTCAGAGTCAAACAGGCACAATCACATCAACTGTTCACATTCCCTTGGCCAAATTATGGCCGCTGCTTCTGTATTTTCAGAAATCAGTATTTATCAATTGTAATTAATGAAAAAATGACTTGACTGAAGACGCATTAGCTGTGAACAGAGTAATCCATTCTGTTAAGTTTTTGAGACACATTAGTCAGAAAGAGATAGTCATCTGCAATCCCCTCATCACACAGTGGAAAGAACAGTGGTCAAGTATAATTACACAGCTGTAAGCAGAACATAATTGGTTAATAATTTTTTTTTAGTAATTCCTTCTGGGATCCAATCCTCGAATGGGAATTTTTAATTGATGAGACTGCTCATTGATGCCAGAAGTTACAAGATTAGGTGACTATCACAGCTTATCACAGAGGCATGGAGAAGTAAGTCATGAAGCAAATTAGAGGAAGGCTCCATGGCTTTGTCAGGTGTGTGATGTAATAACCTCTCAGGGATTATCATATGTGACAAATGAGCCATGTATGGACACAGTATTCTTTAGAGCTATAGACTCAATGTCAGTGCAATACACCGTCATGCAGGCAAGCCATTAAAAGGTGCATTCATTTAGCTGATCCTCAACAACAAAAACATGCTATGTAATTGACATAAATGTGAAAAATCCTCTTGGAAAATGGTTTTCTGATTCCATGACCTAAAAATATATGGTTCTCGATTCAGATGGCAAAGTCTGATGGCAGACTTTGTTCTCCATAAAACAAAAACTGTGTGATGTGTAAGCTCAGTAAAGTGCAGTTGCTCAATTGAAACTGAGCAGAGATCTGGCAGAAATGCCTAGTGAAGCGGCAATATGTCATGATCCAAAGTATTGTAATAGCAGCAGTGTTGTCATTTGCTTTTTTGGTTTAAGAGAAAAAAAAATATCTTGCTTATAGCACAAATCTTCATTGCTGAACAGCTAGTAGGTGAGTGGAGGAAATGGGAAGTGTCTTGAAATTTCAACGGGCGAGGAGCTTTTGCTGCAAAACAGCGACTACGCAGTGGAAAGTGAGTTTTTCAAAGGCAGAAACCTCAGCATCTGGCGAGTTGAGTTGAGTCACTGGTACTGATCAATAATCCTATCAACCCACTGCAGATATATTATGGACATTTTGTGCAATGGGGCAGTAAAAATCTTACTTATTGCCCCTTTATTATGGAGCTGATATTTATTGCTGGCATTATTCAGCTTGATATTAGCTTCTCAATCAACTCAGGCTGTATGCTGATTTTGAGACTCTGAGTGTCACCAAGCTGTTTTCATCATCAGTATCTGCAAATAGTGTACACAATGCTAAAATTAACATAAATGTTTGTCAATGTTTATTTTCCAAAATAAAATCTGTAGGACAGCCAAGGACGGAGAATGACTTTTCTTAAAATTTTACATAAATGCAAATACAAATGCAATATATAAAATGATGCATTTCTTGTTTTAAGCATATGTATAGTATCAAGCTATCTAACCCATTCAGATAAATTTTTCTCTCTCCACTTGGTCTACAGTATCGGGTAGAAAAGTACCGCATCATTTTTCTGTGTGGGAGCACGACTAAATCTTTCAGAAAAATATTGAAGGACACGTGCATCACAGCCTTTACTAGCTTTGGTAACAATTACTTCAGAATTATCAAAATTTTCAGATCAATTACAGTTCCTCTACATTGCCAAGATTCAGTCACTCATAAGAAAATTCCTGTGTCATTTTGTCTTTACAGCAAACAGAAAGACTGCAAGTTCTGTCTGTCTGTGCTAATAAAGGGTAATGTTTCCATGATAATTCTTTTGGATGTTTTGAATCTTTTTTGTATGTTTATCACCTTTAATTACCTTATATAAAGTCAACCAATAGGAAATTGTTGATACAGTAATTCTCCTTCTTTTTTATGAAATGCTAACATTCATGGCTTAGATCTCAAGGGAAAGGAACAGATAACTGCACATGATATATTGCTTCTCCTGTGCTTTATTTAGCTTCAGTTAGCTCGGTGCAGCTCTTCTGGGAAATGCTTTATTACTGTGCAACTAAACTAAACCAAACTGAACTCAGCTCTAATAACATGCACGCTGTCTGCTTCCGCCCATGTCAAGCAAGCCATAGCTGATACAGCTTTGTACTTTCATTGCTCAAATTTGTGAAAACACTTGGATACCATGAGGTTCTTCATGACAGTGCATTATGTACAAATTGAACCCAAACTGTCCATTGCACAGAAGTAGCAACTTTTAACAAACTAAACCAATAATAAGCCAATATCATCCTCTGAAAGTCCAGCTTATTGTGTCAGCCTCCAGTTCTGTTATTACATGATTTAACCTTGCCAGTTTAATGAAGGTTCAAGCTAATAGTCATATATCAGCCCACATCACCTTGCTATGCCACCAAGTTGCTGAGTGCCTTAATGTGGCTTGGCCAGCTGCTCCACTGGTGCACCTGCACAGTTGGCTAGAGGGAGGTTACTGTACTTCTTCCCTTCTCAACAGCAGACAATTAATAACCACATGCCTGTTTTTCATGACTCTGCCAGCGAGCTAATCCCATCCTGGGGTATTCCCAATGATGCAGTTAAGTTTTCCTTGGTTCAGTTTTTAAATTTAGATGAGATGGAGACTCTGGAGCCTCCTACGGAACCCAAGCAGGCTGACTATGTGGCCCCTAAGGCCAACTGTCTGGTAGGAGGCAAACCCACGCTTCTAAGAAGGCCTTTGCAGCTTTTCAGCCACCCAGCTGGACAGAGAAATTACTATGCCCACACACTTACTGCTAGAGCAATGAATGTAGCTGCCACACTTCAGACTTACCAGGCTATGTTACTGGCTGACCTGGACTGCAGGTCAATCGCAGGAGAGCAACACCAAGCCCTGAATGAGGCACTCAGTTAGGATGTCCAATGTAATCCTGAACCTGTTTGAAACAATAATTATTCTTTAATGGGTGAAGGGATGGCAGAGACAGTGGTAAGTCACTGTGACTGATGGCTGATGGCATTCCTCCAGGTTGTGTGTTAATAGACCCTCTATGGAAAAGCAGTTGACTATCTTTAACTGTTCAGCTCAGCCACAGCCCAAGACTTCACTGCCTCTGTCACCTGGCTAAAGACAAGTTTTCAAAGCATCATTTAGGAAGCCTTTGGGCCCCTCCCAGCTATCCTTGTAAGCCACCTAGCCCACCAAAAACCTCATGGCTATCACAAAAAACAACATTCAGGATGGTCGAACCATCAAACCAGAGATCCTATGGGAAACACCAAGCTAGAAACAGTCTTTCACACTCAAAACTTTTTATATCTCTCTCAGAAATGAACATAGATGCACACCAAATTACCACACCAAGACCACCTGAAAAAGCCCCCACCTCCCACTGCCTACTGGACAGCAGCAATGAATGTAGGTTTGCACTTAGGCTAATTCTAGATCACTTGATTCTCAGCTAATTCAAAATATTGACAATTAAAACAAGTGTTAGCAGCAGTGCATTCGACAAATTTGTTTAAAACTGTAAAATTCTTTTTATTTCCTATAAAACGTGGAAATAGCTCAGGTAGAAGTCACATGTTAAGACCCAACAAGGCCTTTCTTAGCTACTTCATACTGTATAAAGCAGTGGAGAACTGGAGAGACCCACATCTTTTCATATAAGCCACACTGACGAGTGGAGTTAAAGAAAAAAAATGGTGAAAACAGATGCCTCCCTCACAGGCTGTGGTCACTGCGCCTAGGGAGGGTAGTGAATGGCACTTGGTCAGTGGACCAGACTGCACTCCAAATAAATTATTTGGAGCTTCTCACAGTCTCTCTGGCACTTACACATTTTCAAATGCTGGGTCTTTTACCTCGCCATCATGTTCTGTTGTGTACAGACAACATGTGCACCAAAGCATAAATTAACAAATGGGGGTGGGGGGGGGTACATTCTTTCCCCTTATATCCTCGTCACACAAGCTGTTGATGATACTGCAGAGATTTTCCCCTATTTCTGATAGCCATTCATATCCCAGGGGTGATGAATTTACAAGTAGATGTCCTCTCTTATGTGGATCCTCTACCAACAGAGCAGTGACTGCACCTGTGAGTTGTCCCGCAGTTCTGGAAAATATTAAAAGTGGTTAATGTAGGTTTTGTTTCTTCTCCAAATAAAATACTCATTGTTCTTTTTATCAAGGCTGCAATGTGTAACTCTCATGCCCACGACCAAATTATTGCTGTGGGCCCCCTTCTCCCTAACCCTCTTTCCATTCCCAGTCTGGACTGCACACATAACAGCCAGTCATCACAACACACACAACACATCCAATTTATGCACCACACATACAAGAGCTTTCCTCTCTCTAAAGTAGTGTGCAAACATTAAAATAATTAGCACATGCTCACATTATCAACCAGTACACTCATTAGCAACTGTTAATACCATCTTTCAATCACTCCTCAGTGAATCTTCTCACAAACCAAAATAGTCCAATAAAATTTCAGGAAATGAGCACAAACTCTGGCACTACTTCAATGTTAAACTACTGCCTGTTCCTCGTCATACCTCCTTCATGTAATCTTATGTGGTGAGAAAAGTAATGTCTCTTAACTTTTGTGTATGGAGCACATATTTACATTTTAACACACTGTCCACTTTTGATAAAATTTCAGGAGACCAGTCACCACAAACTGACAATTAGCTCTCTGCTGTTGTGCACAAAATGTTACCATTACTTATCAACTTATCATTAAACAAGGACATAAACATGTTAAACACCACACCTGTAAATTCTTGTCTGCTTTTTACTTGAAGGCCTTTAGCATAGTTCAAAACAATACAAAAGAATGCACAACAGGCCACACAATGAATGGAATTCCAGATGTTAAGTGTAACTCATTAATGTGTATTTTGTGTTGTCCACATAATCAGGTAAAAAATATTAAAAATGTATTCCTATCTCATAGTATCTTAAAGTGATAGCTCGGAATTTAACACATATAGTGGAATTTGCTGCATAACATGAGTGTAATATATCCTCCAAAATGAATGGGGAGATACTGACCTGCAAACACCACGATTCTGAGCAGCAACCCACAGCTGAAAGTTTTTTTTTTGTTTTGTTTT
Source organism: Neoniphon sammara (assembly GCA_900302535.1). NCBI lineage: Eukaryota > Metazoa > Chordata > Actinopteri > Holocentriformes > Holocentridae > Neoniphon > Neoniphon sammara. The sequence goes on from OMKZ01013264.1 coordinate 18,005, forward strand.
GTTTTTTTTAATGGATGCACAAAAGTTTGACATGGAATCATTACTGGTGCTCTTTCCAACCCCCTCGACCTGCAAAATGGGGCGACTATTTCTTTACTACAGTAATTCACACATTTTTGAAGTAAAGGGGATATATTGTACTTGCATTTGGCAGCAAATAGCAATATCTGTGTTAAATTCCTATCACTTTAAATTAGTCAATCAATTTATACAGCACCATTATAGAATAAGGTTACAAAGTGGCACAAAAAACAGTTAAAAATGAGTCAGAAACAGTTGATCAAAACTTTGGGGAAGGCTCTTCCACATCTAGCAGCAACAGCAGGGAAGGCACAATCTCCTTTCCGATATAGGCCATGGAATCATCAGCATGCCTTGATTTGAGGACCTATGGGATTTCACAGACTTATGAGGATTCAGTAGTTTAGAAATATAATGTATATGGCTAGATCATGTGGGGCTTTGTAGGTTATCAGTAGGATTTTATGGCCAGAAGTGGAGTAATGTACGACCTGCATATGAACTCAAATAGAAAGCAAGTACTGTATTTTGCACTATTTGAAGTCAGGTCACTCCAAAAAGGCTAAAACACGTGATCATCCCCTTCATAACTATTATATGAGATGTTAAAACTGTGATGGCTCAGGGGAGGCATGTAGAATGGCAATAATCAAGGACCAAGAATTGAACCCTGAGGCACCCCATTTTTCAGCAAGGACACTGAAGGGACAAAAATCTCCAGTAGATGCTGAAATTTTTCTCTTTCTGAGATGAGAACTGGTCAAGTGCAGTCCATTAATACCAGCCCACTCCCTGATCCTGTACAACAAGATGATGTGGTCATGCATCAGCATGCATTAAAATATCATCATTAACTCTTGCTATCTTGCTGTGGGTGCTTATTCCAAATACAAATTGGTGAGCTCTCCTTGTGAATGGCTTACCACTGATTATCCTATATTTTTAAATTCTAGACCTGACTTTTGATGTTTTGAGGCCATCTTAGCACTTAAGCTGATAGTGGGCAGAGCTACAGAGTGAAGGTGTGGCAACTTTCTCCAAAAAATGTAAAAATTAATTCTTGATTTATCAACCTCTGATGGTAAATTGGAAAACTACATTATCTGTTTTTCATATATCACAAATGACATTAAAATTTCCATTACAATACATTTTGATATTCCACAAGTTAAAGATGAACAATGGGGCGTTCAGCCACTAGTAGTGCTAGTGAGTAGACTGGATTCCCATACAACAAATACTTATCCAGTCTTTTCAAGCCCACGCACAAGGGCCTACAAGCACACCACACAGCACTAATGTCATACACAATATTGTGTGAAGAGGGAGGGCTTAGGGCCCGCATGCTGTTTCAGGTTTTTATTTTCTGCCTACTCAATAACCATGTTGGCAGAAGAAAGAGACACACCTGAGTTTTGGAGAGATCTCATGGATTATATGAGACGTCGTATTAATACTAGAGAAACTTTGTTACAGAAGAAGTTACTGAAAGCATTTTGTGCCAATGCAAATGTAGCATTCTGTTTACTCAAGCTAGTTTGGCAGGTAGTCTGCATTAGTTCTGTTAAAGTCCTGTACTGAACTGGAAATTCTTGTAAATGATGAGCCAGAGGGCAGAGTAGCTGGTATGGTTACCAAAAATGTCTGCAACTTAGGGTGTCTTTCAACTGAATGAGGGGAAGCTTCTTCTCCAAGCTGCTGCACTGCGATGCAGATATAAACAGTATGGCCTTGTAAACATTAAAAATTAAGACTTTCCAAACATCTTTGAAAGTCATACATTTATTCAACATACTCACTCGGGTCTAACAATGTTCCATGTCTGTATGGGTGAAATTATGAATGTGAGCAAATCCATGTAGTTTACATGGAAGAAGTGTTGTTGTTCTTTACTGTACCGTTAGAGGGCTCTCCTGTGTTCACCCTGGTCCAGGACCTAAGACAACAAAAGTTCGGGTTTATAGAGGGATGTAGATGCGTGGTCTAGAGCAGATGTGTTTTCTCAATTATGGCCTAAAAGCATACTTTCTCACCCCCTGTGGGAATGATTCAGGTTATGTTGAGGAACATGCATCTGCATTGCTTAATCATGATCATACTGGATCCTCACTGGCCCACTGGTGCTCATTTTCCAGAGAAAATATCACATTTAACAGTTGTGTTGCACTTGTTTACTTGGTTTACATATGTAACTACCATTTAGTAGGGAAAAAAATAGATATCTCTTGTGGTGGGGCGGTTTCTGTGTACAACATGTGCTGATGCAGAAGACTGCAGAAAAACAGTGAGTTTATATGCAGGCAGGCAGCTAGCTAGGAGAGGCACTCAGCTGCTACTGCTGCTGGATTGAAGGAAAGCTCCACTTTTTCCTGTCTTCAATGGCTGAAGCCCAATAATATACTTAAAGGAATACTCCAAAGTTTGCAGCAAAATACCCTTTTTCCGACTTACCCAGAGTGAGACAAGATGTTCAATACCATTTTCACCTCTGTACGTCCACTAGTGTATTTGAAATACGTCTTGGAATTAAAAAAAATTTAAAAATAAAAAAGCAAGGGTTGTTTTAGGAGAAGTTAGAGGGTAGGAACTATGGATGGTAGGAACCATAACTGCTGAATATGTGTTCAGCAGTTACAGTCCCTACCATCTAACTTCTCATAAAATGACTCGTTTTTTACAAAACTTCCAAGACTTGTATTTCATTACCATGTAACACACATGATACATTGTGTAAGTAGGACAGCTTCAGAGTTGTTGTAAGGTTTATTTTTTCACTTTGATGAAGTGAGGCTAATGTCTCCTGTAGACTTCAAGTGTTTATGCTAAGCTAACACGAAATGCTACCCATCGGAATCAAACCAGTGGACATACAGAGGTAAAAATGGTATCGAACATCTTGTCTCACTCTAAGTAAGTCAGAAAAAGGGTATTTTGCCCAAAACGTTGAAGAGGTAAATGTTCGTAACGCATTTTTGATACCGGGTGTCAATCAGAATGAGTATTTAACATAGCCATGTAATAATTGTAGCTTATGTCCAAACACATCTACATTGTTGTGCTTTGTTAGTGCCTGATGGGATGCTGATGAAGACTGCTGCAGTGGAATGTTGTTTAATAATGACTGACAGGATGGGACAATATCTGTGCATTCACTTCATGTCCAAAGCCCTTCATATAAGGACTAATGGGACATGCAATAACCAATTATTTCCACTTTATTAAGACATGGATTGCATATCACAATAATACAATAATAATACAATAATTTCTATCAGCAACTTTTTGAAATACCTTTATTAAAAGAGTCATGAGAAGATGATGTACTGTATGGTTAGAAGTATGTATAGACAATATTTCTCCTCCTTCCATTCCCTATGGCATCATATGTAGAGCCCAGATCACAATACCTTAGGGATACTGTATAGTTCATCAGATCGCTATGCAGTCCAGACCTGCCAGTTATCCATCCTGGCATGATCGGATGATAAAAAAAAAATCACAGTGAGACAACAAGCGTAATGGTAGCCAGCCCTGTCCGCCCATTTGACAGTATGCTAAGCAGGCCAAGAGCTTTCATGTTTGACACCAACATATGGATAGTCGTAGTGGCATGTTGTCACTTTCACTTCCTGCCTTCCTTGACACTTTTTATAGATTTCTTGCTATCTGCCCTCTTCGCTCCTCTGCATAGATAATGAAGGGAATGTTGTCACTTTGCAGGTATTGCCCTTGTTAATGGAGTTTAGGCCTTGTTAATGGAGTTAACTTTGACATTACCAACTCTCAGTGACAATACATCCTTCGCCTGAGCTTTGTCAAACAAGGCAAGTGAAAGATAGTGTGTGTGACTGGATCTTGATCTATAACTGCTCATACCCCATTCGCTTCACTGATTTTGGGGATAGTCAAGAACCATTTGATTCTAGATGATGTTAGGACAGAGTTTAGGGCAGGGTGGCTGTTCTGTACCCAATAGATGGTATACAGTCCCCAAATGCGCTACCCACAGCACTATTTATTATTACTATTGCACACTTTTTCTTTGAGCTTAAGCTCAAGTTAGAAAGAGATGTGCTTTATTTCCATGAATGGATCACCTTCCACAATGATTTCAACAAAACTTGGAGATGTTATACAAAGGAAAAATGATTCCACTCTTTAGACGTTTTGCAAGATATACGCCAGGATACATCTACTATTTGATGTTTGTTTCTGTGCTGTATGTCTTTTACAATATGTCACAGAGTTATAAAATGACCTGAAACTAATGCCATTTTAATGTCAGCAATCCACTACACTCTCCATACCTTGATGGTCACGCTTACTGCAATGAGTTCAATACATGGATAGAATAGTGAAGGGAGGGTAGGTATTGAATATGGCCCTTCTTTCTCCTTAAGACTGTACCGTTTGATTAATGATTCATTAATTCAACTGGCAATGCCAAACATGGATGGATTACACAAAACAACCACAGACAGTATAGGCAAAGCTAGCATACCAATGAGGAGAGTGAGGGCATATAGAAACAAGCAGACCGCTACAAACACCACACTTCTGTCGAAATTTCATCCAGATAAAATACTGACTAATTATTTGAATGAGAGAAATTCTGGTTTCATTCAGCCAAACTGACAGTATCTGAAATTTACTTGAGACAAGGTGCAGCAATTCTAAAAGAGGACACTACCATGGAGCATTTTTAACATTATTGACAGCACATTCAGTGATTTTATATGGCCAAAGCATAAGGCAGTCCTTAGCCTGCCACCTTATTTATGAAGGTGTAACAAACAGAATGCACTTTAAGTCATCCTCTGCTCAATGATTTCACTGAGTCATCAGGTGGAGTGCAGGAGGCCTGTGTACTACATATCTACCAGTGCATTTTGTGCTTTTTCTTGCTTATATTAGAAACATATCTCTCGCCTAAACATTCCTCTACGCAGCCAGATAAGCATTGTATTGTTTAAGTATTCCTTTGGGAGGAGTGCTTCAAAATTTCAAATGACTCTACAGTTTTTCCTTTGTGTAAGGAAGTCATATCTGTGATTTGATTTTCTATAGTCATGCATTTTTGATAGACTACCTATACATTTATAAAAATGCTGATTTGTCATGCATATACTCAGAGATGTTGTAGTGGTCAAGACCCCAGCCACTGGAACAACATGTACCCCTGCTGGCCTGAGACTGAATATCCCTACAATGTTCACAGTGTACCTCTGTCCCCTGTGCTGTCTGTCCTTCTCAGCATTCCTACTACTGCAATACAGGACAAAAACGTAAAGGCTCTCCTTTTCGAGAAGAAAGAAGAGAAGGAACATCTACACCTACAGAAACAGCAGTTACATCACAACGGCAGTAGATGGCAATCAACGGCCCACAAGAACCAGTACCTGAGGAAAGTGTACACTGTGCCAACCTGCAGCCTGTAGTGAGGGACGCTGAGAAACCAACCTCAAAACAGAAAAATAAGGTCAGGTTTACACACTGGAACCTACAATGGAAGACAACAAAGCAGTCAGACAACAAAAACATCACATAACGTCCACCACGGTTTAAGCTCTTGTAACTCATAATAGACTGAATTGGTTTAACCTACTTTTTTTCTAGGTCAAGGTCATGGGTTCATTTTCATGCCACAGAAACTTGTTTTTGTTTCTTGATGCTTTTTTAAATGGTGGCAGACACATCTTGGAGAATCAACTTTAAGAACATGAATTCACAAAAGAAAGTAAACAAATGCAACACACACTACAGCAAGAAAAAAGGCTATATATATTGCGAAGATATTGCATGTATTCTAAATAAATAAATAAATAAATCGACTGAGAGTGCTTCATTTTGATGAATTTTATACTGCTTACTATACTTATATGGTTTAGGACTTACTATTGAATACTGAAATAAAAATTTAATTATATAAAATTATTCTCGTGCTTTTTAATAAATGAAGATGTAATAAATGTATATTCAGGAACAGCTTGGGGTCCTATGTTTGATGACCTAAGGGGCTTAAAATGAGATATGGACATGGCAACTCGGAAATGTAGTCAGGCACCAGACCATGTAAAGCCCATGTGATTGATAAAGAAAAAAAATCAATTCCAAGATTCACCAGCATCCATTGCAGAGAGGCCAGCGCCGAGGTGATTTGTGACATGCACTTAATCTTCATCAGTAACCTGACAGCAGAAATCCGCACAATCTGAAGCCATGCCACAGCTTATTGGTTCAACAGTAAGAGAAAAACGTTACAGTTATCATGGGAAGATCATTTGAAAGCATATGACTTTCTTTCTATTGATCAAAGTCAAAACCGATTTAATCTATACATGGCCCCTAAATTGACAACTGAACCATTTGTCTTAATTTAGTTGCAGAAAGCTTCTGTGAATCATCAACACAGCAGTAGGAAGACATGTAATGAGAAATGTTTGTTGTTCTTTTTTTATTTAAATATCAGTGTAAGAATTTATAAAATGTCTAAGTTCTAACTCTTAATTTAAATGAGATATGTATCTCATTCTACTTATTTTCTTACCATCCGGTAATATCTCTGAACTGTTATTCAAAACATTCACAGCTTCTTTCATGATGATTTTACAACAAAAATACTATTCGACATATAACCAAAGACTTTTCACGGATACACATGCAAAGCTAGCCCGCAAGCATTTTGTAAACTGGTAAGCAAGGAAGCAAATAGTGGAAGTAATACAGTTTGAGTTTCCTTACAGTTTGCACACCAAACAGTTCCTAAAAATAGAGAACAATAAGATTGTTATTCAATCAATATCACGGATATCAAAAATAGGCACTCATTTCTTGATATGATCCATTTATTCAGCATCTAAATTTGAACATTTTTATGACCAAAAATTCACAAAAGGAAGGAACTGTTTCTGTCTCAACCACCACCACCACCAATAACAATTATAATAATAATAATAATAATGATAGTACCACACTACAAGTTTACATTCTGAATTAAATATTTGTTGTAGTATAATCCTTTGGTGCTCAGTGTACACTATGCTCCTAAATAGTTCGATAGAGGCCTAATGTATGAGTTAAAGGACTAAGGGAACATATAATTTGTCTAGAGATGTCCACAACAAGATCTTCACTTTTGTCTGAATTTAAATGAAGGAAATTTTGGCAGGTAATACAACCAATTTGCTGGAATCCTTTGATTTAACTAAGAGAGTATCATCTGCATAGAAATGAAAGGAGCTGTTCTGCCACTGAATAATATGCCCAAGGAGTAAGTTTGATAAAGAACAAAGCAGTAGTCCAAGAACTGAGTTTTGAAACACAATGCATGTAATCAGTGAAGCAGAGAATATAATTACCAATACAGATTGATTACTCTGTTTGACAAATAAAAAGAGGAGCGGTCCAGGATAAGACACCAACTCAAATCATCAATCAATTTGCCTGGAAAGCATCAAAAAGCTTTTGGCTTCAGTCATGTCAACAGCTGTGCTAATGTAAAACACTGAGTGCAAAATCTGTATCAGTAACCCTGATAGGGAGGGTTTCAGTACCACAATGTTTACAAAACCAGACACAATCTTTTTTTAAAGGATGTTTCTTTGACCCATGTCCAGGTCTTACTTTGTTATCACATCATGCAAAATTTTAGAAATAAAAAAAAACATTTTAAATATTTTTAGAAATATCAAAGAATTATTGAGTAAAAAAACAAACAAACACTAAAACAGAGAACAACTAATCTCAAAGAAGCAATGAAAATCTCTTTTGCTTTCCCTCACATTTTCGTGTCCATATCACCTTGAAACTCTGCAAGCCCGTGTTGAGTCCACTGAATGAAAAAATAAATCTGAGGACCCAATCATTTATGACTAGGGCACACCTCAAGGTAACATTTACATGTGAACGTTCTCTGTCTATGTTTTCATCATTTTCATAGCTGTCTATTATTTGTTATGCAGTTTACCTATAATGGCAATTATAAGCACACTATTCCACCCCTTCCCTTGTCCATGCTTGTACCAACAAATGACCACCTTTAGATTAACAGGATCTGCTAGAAGTCTACTTTCAGCTATTGGAAAATAGAAAGTAAATACAGTAGCACCTGCTTGCATTTTTAGTCAATAGCAGAATCACACTACGTAGTTACAAATGCAGTAGTACGTTCCCATATTTTTAGCATGTATCTTACTGCATATCAGGCATCTGTTTTCTTTTATAATAATCTTCCTTAAGGCACCTTTTTCTCCACAATCATGCAGACTTTGTTCTGGCCCTTGTGATCCAAATCACACAGACTCCCCAACAGGAACAGCTGCGGAGCCCACACTAGGGGAAAGGAGGTAGGTGTGTGTGTGTGTGTGTGTGTGTGTGTGTGTGTGTGTGTGTGAGTGTGTGTGTGTGCAAAGGTGAGAAGGAAACAGGGAGACACTACATGTTTGTGAAAGCGTCAGAGGGACAGAGATAGCGGCTGTATGTAAATGCTGGCGTTTAATCGTTTGCATTTTCTTCCTGGACTCTGTTTGTCCAGTAGGAGCCACTCAGGTGAAAATGTGCTTAAATGTCATTTTGTTAAAACGAAATCTGTGTGTGTGCGTGTGTGTGAATCACACACAGAGCTAATGAGTTGTCAGGTGAGTCACAGCGGTGTTTGATCTGTGGGCAGATACTCTCTCTCTCTCTCTCTCTCTCTCTCTCTTTCTCATTAGCTGTAATTACCCTCCTAATGATATACACAAAGGGAGGCAGGAGGTTCGTGTGTGTCCATGTGTGTATGTATATTCTTGATATGTGTGTGTGTGTGGGTGTGGATGACCCATTTGTTCATGTGGGTCTGTGTGCATGTTTGCATTCACGTGTGTGTGTGCGCGTGTGTGTGTGTCTGTATTGCCGTGTGTGATTTGTTGTCCACATCATATCCATTAGCATCCTCCTGACCTGGAGCTGTTCCAGCCAATCAGGTTTTAGTGTGTTGTCAGCAGGTGTCGTCAGCTCGCTGTGAGATTTATCAAAGTGACGGAGCGCACCGCACAGCACGACAGCGGCATTTATCTCTCTCTCGCTCCCTCTCTCTCCCTCTCTCTCTCTCTTTCTTTTTACCACATAAAGATACACACACACAACAGACCAGAGCGGATTCAGACCATCACTTTATTCAGGATGCACATGCAGCCTCATGTGATATGGAGGCAACAGGACCTCACATATAATGCAGGATGTTCAATAGGCACTGGACAGTCTACATCTATACAAAAAAAAACATTCTTTCATTATGTGCATGCAGGCCTTGTGGCATGCAGTAGGTTGCAGCTGTAGGTGGGAGAGCGATGGAAGAATGAAGCAACATACAATAGAGAGTAGTTAGTGGGTTGGAAATGCATGGAAAAAGCTCTGAACACAGTGGACATGAGGCTAAATACAAGTCAAGCTTGTGCAAGCGACACAATGGAAATAATAAAAAGAAAGGAATACACATTTATGTAGTGGAGTTACAGTTAGTTAGTTCCCAGACTGTGGGGAGGTATGTGGGTGCACAGGGTGAAGTTATAAAAGTGCTGGTTGTGACCACATTCCCAGGTTTTCTCCTCCATGCAGAGCAGAAAATCTTTGATGAAGGTTCCCGGTTATTATAGAAAAATGGGAGGGGCTAAGAAGACCCATCCACCCGTCCTCTCATGGGTCTCTTGATTTGTCTGTCTGAATTTGAACAGGAAACCACAACTTGTTAATGCTCCCAAATGTTTATACGAGTTTCTTCAACAGCGTGACTGAATGCTGCCTTGAAGAGCTCCATGTCCTGCTGACTGCTTATTTTTCACCTTTGCTTTTCACCTTTTAAATATATTCTGCAGGACAGGAAGAAATGGAAATAAAAAAAACCAAATTCTCCCCATCCAGCGAAACTGGAAGTCCAAGGAAATAGAGGAGCTTTGTCATGGCTTGCCGGTAAAAGCTCATGTAGGTTACTCTATTACTTCACAGTTTTGACAAATCACTATTATACACAGAGAGTCTGAGCCAAACTAAACACACAGAGAAAAAAATCTGGTCTTCTGGGCTGCACCTGGGGCTGTAATCTCATTTGTTAAAATCAGACCGGTCCGAATCTAAACAACCAATCAGGGAAGGAAGCGTCGCTATCTCGGCGCCAATCACGTCTCGTGCACACGCACCGTGCACTGCTGCTGTGTATGCTCGCTTCCCTGACGTAACTTAGCCTACCGGAGCTACAGTACGTTAGCTTAGCTTACCCCAGCTACAGACTGGCAGAGAAGGAAGCCCCCATCACATCGGCCACGGAGGCACATGAATGAGCGTGCCCATGGTAGGATAAAGTTCTGATAAAATTCAAGACAAAGTTACCTATAGCAGCTTTAACTCTTTTACCCTAACCTCAGCTAACCTGCTAAACTTGAATTGACCCGTTTTTTAAGGTGAGTACCCACAAAATGTGCTCACATTGCAAGATTTCCCCACAGGATAGTCCTCGCAAGAATAAGTATAACACACACACACACACACACACACACACGCGCGCGCACACACGCCATGCCCCATGACCTTTGACCTTTCACTGTGCCACGACCCCGTCATGATGATGTACAGCAAGCTCATCATCTCCATGGTAACACAGACTAGTTGCACAGAGCAACGCCACAGGGGAGTGTGTGACTGTGTGTGTGTGTGTGTGTGTGTGTGTGTGTGTGTTTGTGTGCATTCAAGCGGGGAAGGGAGAGGGCAGTAGGTGGCTGCTTCCATACACAGATACAAATGCACATGCACACACGCACACATGCACATACACACATCCACCCACCCACCCACACACACACACACACACACACACACACTCCCACTAATAGGGCTCTCCATCTGTCTATGTAAATCGATTCTGACCTTTCCTGAACTCTGGCTGTGCAGTTTGACAGTTAATCAGTTGATAAGTGTGTTGTGCGTGTGCGCATATGTGCATGTGTGTGTGTGTGTGTGGG
>OMKZ01013272.1:8666-22078 GCA_900302535.1 Neoniphon sammara
GGTGGGGGGTAATATAAAGCTTGCTCAAAGTGGTAATCTGTAAGATCCCTATTTTATTCATTTATTCTCTTTAAATACTGTCTCCATCTTTGGGGCTAAGCACTCATTGCTGTAGTGTTTCTGCACTTCCCAGAGATAACCTGTCAATCAGTGTTTCCAGTACTGTGATATATTTTTCCTTGAGCTTTCTGTTGATGAAGCTTGAGTTTCTGTAGTTCATGCTCTTTATTTGCTCTGTTCAGTCATGGTGGTTTGTTGCTTCTCTTGTTCAATGCCCACTTCTTGTATGTATTCCAAACTAACTGGAACATAAAATGCCCCCGTTCCTGCGCAGCAGGGGATTTTTCCCATGAAAGAGCTACCAGACATTGAGTGTTTAGGATGTAAAAGCTTTCACATACCAAATATTGGTTGAATCACTGTATTATGTCAGTTAGCAATATAGAGTAGCAAACTGATTTTATATAAGGAAATGTCTGATTACTACTCAAAATTAAATGTAAATACTCTCCACAAAGTCAGTCTGGCAATAAGGCAGTTTCCAGGCCTTACACACTGATAGCACCATAGACTATAATCTTGGTTTCTTGTTTTTTAACTTGAGGATGGATGTCCATGTTATTGAATTGAGTTCTGTGGCACTTTAATGAGGCTATAGTATAAACAAGCCTGAGATCTTCTCTCACTTCACCAAATGCAAGCAAAGACATGACAGTTTAATCATCCAGCAAATAGTATACTGAATGTACGTATGGAAAAAGCTAACAAGACATTAAATCTACATGAGATAAAACTGAGCTGGTAGCCTGTGTTCAAATATGTATGAAAAAGAAAATAAATATGCAAAAATGCTGGCATGCTGCAGATGGAGATTCTTCTGAACTGGGGCTTCGTTAAAAAAGGGCATGCTGACTTAACTGGTGCAAAGCACCCTTTGGTGAATATTTTGGCAAATACCCTGGGGCTTTGTGGGGGTGGGGGGTGATATTATAGTATCATTGCTCTTGTGCTTAATTGCTGTAGCTAATGACAGGAAATGAAATCACCCACTAAAGACCAAGCTTTCCACAGAATAATTACTGCTGTTGACCTTGTGCCTTTCTCTGATATGCAAGTGTATTACTATCACTCTCTGCACACATTAACCATTTACCCACTGCATATCATAGGTTACTTCAGACTCTGGGCTGTTCAGTTGAGCTCGTATTGATAAAGACATAAAAGAAGGCGAGTCCTTGCAATCATTTTAAAATGTGAAGTTGTTGCCACTTTTAGTTAGGGAAGGATTTGTCAAACCCTGACATGAGGGACTGTTTATGTTGGCTGTCAGTTTCAGTTCTATGTTCACATGGTTCAGATGTTTGTAAAGGGAGTTTGATAGTCTGCTAAAGCACATGCTATAACTGACCATGCCAGCTTCTTGATATTTCTGAATCCCCATGGATTTACTTTTTTAAAAAAAATTATATTATACTATTAAACTGTCATATTTTTTTCCATGTTGTTTTCCATATTTATACTTTTTTTCAATAAAAAATAAACACATAATAAAGACATATGTACAAATAGGACAAGAAATATAATATATGAGAGAAGCATACATGCATGCACACACAAATGTACATATTTTGTATATGCATGTGAAAATAGCAAATAACCTACAGTCAGTTGGCTCTTACATGTCAAGTCAGGTAGCAGTTTTGTTCTCCATGCATTTACAGGTAAACCATAATACATTTAGATTTTTGCTTCAGAATCAACTTACCACATATTAATAAATACTGAGGCATAAAAATCAATCATTTAACAGTAAAACCATGACCCAAATCAGTGTTACCTGCAAATACTTCTCTTTGGAAAGCTGTTTATAGCGTACAAGTCAAATCCTGACAGCGCCCTTTACACTGAAGAAGCTTCAGCTCTGACTCCAAACTTAGGTGTCTGCTAGACGGTCGGGGTTGATATTTTGCGTGTGTGTTTGTGTGTGTGTGTGTGTGTGTGAAGAGAGACGGTCGACCTTGGGAGCACTGCTGGGTGCCATTGATTTGTTTACCTGTGCGCTGCTGACAGTTTCTCATTAGGTTTCTTTTGCACAATGCTTCCAGGAGAGGAGACCAGAGTCTGCACTTCACAGCCAGAGGATGTGTAATCAATGCGCCTGATAGACTGGTGCTGGCAATATAATTCTGTTGAATGGCTGTTTAGCGGATGTGAGCGCTCCATTTAGTGGCTACAATAAAGTGCATTTTGTGACTGAAGCAGCAGCGTGGTGTTGTATGGGGAGGAGGTTGGGGAAGGTGTTGAAATTACATAGAGACAATTAGACAATTAGAGGAACAATGAGAGATACTGTGTTTTATTCCAGTCATTTGAAAGTATTTGCAAATAACTACTAAGAACTATTTGCCATATATATATCATATATCTGTATTTTGGAATTATAATTAACATCTCACTGACATAAACAATTTTCTCATGACTGTGGACTCTTCGAATCCCATTCTGTTCTCATTTTGCAGTGGCCCAGTAAAACCGCTTCCATTGAGCTCCTCCAATTTTGATGGTTTGTCTGTTTTGAATTTGAACCCGGGACCTTTGCATCACTGTGATGCCAGCAGGGCTGCAGATAAGTCAAACAAACATCATTTCCAACAAGGCTTTTTGAAAATGAGGCAGTCAGTAATCAGAGTTAGTCATTAGAGTGTAGACACACCAGAAAATAATATAAAATCGCGACAATAAAACAGCTGTCTAAAGAGGGCATCATCTCCTCTCACGTTATTGTTCCACTGTAAATATGGGGGGGGGGGCGAATGCTAAGCTGAAACATCATCCCTCTTGGAGCCTTTTTTCCTCATGTGAACAGATCCCTGCTAAAGAGTTTGACATGGTCACAAGGAGGCAGTGTTGTCACTCTGCTAACAATCCCTTTGCCACCAACAGCCATGACATAAGCTACCTATTTAAGGTGTTAAGAGAGCTCCTGATTTGCCATTGTAACCCAGTCCATCTCACAGGGCAAAATAGAGAACAAAAAAAAAAAAAAGAAGAAGAAAAACAAAACAAAATGAGGCCTCGCCCGGGAATCGCAGTTCATGTTCTTCTCGTGAGATGAAGTGACACAGCAATCAGCTTCTGGACGCATAGAGGACTAATTACTCCTCAGGTGACAAGACCTCCATGACATCCTCCCGCTGCGGTGGGAGTTTATGAAGATTGAAAGCTGACAAGACAAGTGCTTGCATTTAAATCAGTCAGGATTTACGTCAAGTCACAGGGAGGCAGACAGCAGACAGGAGTGTCGATTAAAGTCTTGCCTCTTGTTAGGAGAGGGAGAAATGTTGACTTTGAATCACCAACTGTGCAGTCATAACGGTAGAGGTGTATATATGATTCCCTGGGGTGCAAGCTGTCTTTAGTTCTAGGTGTGGTCAACATCATATTTAGTGGGCCAGCACTGGCTGTGAGGACAGTTAGGAGAAACTGGGGGCAGCTATTCTCTAATGATCAAAATGACACTTTGTCACTGTAATAGCCCACTGTTCTTTATTCCTTTCACCCACTTGACAGAACATTTCTCATGGCTTTGTTTACACCAGCACTGCTGCCCCTGTGGTCGGCCATGACTTAAAGAAAAATGTTGGCTCACAAAACTTGATTATTTTCATTGCAACTGATGTATTGCAATCACTTAGCGAGTTCCCCGTGAAGCAGGCATGACAAAACAGCCGTCATGAGTAAGACATATAGTCCTACAACTTTGACTCCAATGTCGGCGACAATACAAGGCTTTGTTTATAACGACGAGGAGCAACAGATGGCAAGCATATCTATAAATAAGTCGCTCTTCTGAATAGGAGATTAGTGCATTTGAGCCGGTTTTTAATGGTCTCTGTGAGAGATTAAATAGTAAGCTGCTTCATAATGCGTTTCTCTTTGCAGTGAATCACTCATAAACAGGCGTCTGGAAAGAATCTGTGAAAAAAATCTCCAACATACTTAAGACAGGAAGTTATATTAATAAGTTGAATACAAATATAACACATGTCTCTGTGTATGGCTGTAAAAATTTCACAAATGCTCCTCCACTCCGGCGTAAAAATCACCGCACTGCAACCAGGCGCATCATTTGAAAAGGTTATAATGAAAGCACTTCATAGCCTATTAAGTGAGGAAAGTGTTGCATTCATCTCCTCGCCTGCATTTGGATCATTGTTAGACCTTTCGGTGTTAACAAAGACCTTGCCAAACCAAAGGAGTATATTCCTTTCTATTTTCCATCTACACTAGATATATAACACATTATTTAATGCCCAGAGCAGTTATTCCAGAGCACAAATCAAGTCATAAAAGTAAATAAGCAATAGCACACTCCAAAGTTCATGGAGGATACAATGTTGATAAATATACATAAACCCATCTTGGTTTTAGCCTCTGGGTCACATTTTCTCCAAGTTATTGAAATAGAAAGGGAAAAAAAATGAACCATCTCAATTATATAACCAGTGCTGATCAGCCTACAGATAGCCGCCCACCTGAGGCTACCTCTGCATCCTCCACAAATATCGACAGAATTCTTATCTTTTGCCCATATTTTCTGACAAATATGATGGCTCGGCTTGTACACAAATCCTGTTTTTCCCAACCGCTGAACACCTTAAACTCTTCACAACACTTTACATTCAGTGTATGTTTCCAGGAACTGCAGGACACATGATACATGACAAATCTGATAAAGCAGATTTGTGGCTATATCATTAGATATCTGCTACCTGGAGTAAAATTGTATTTATGACTTTTAAAAGACGCTATTTTCACCGCCTTATCACTCAGCTGTTGTTATAGAACAGGAGACACACGACATCATGTTCTGATGGTGACCAGAGCTTAATAAGGCTGGAAATGGTTTCTAACAAACAAGGTTTTCTTATTTGATTAATTCATAGACACTCTCGAGAGAAAAGCATGCTTGACCTATGAGAAGGTGAATGGATTTCCTCTGAAGTATTGACAGGTTGTCTTAACAAGTAAAAGGAACCTGAGGAGTCATGCAGTGCTAATCAATTGCTTAAATGAGTAAAGAGGACACTTTTGTAACCTCTTGAGATGTTCCTGCGGCTGCACTGACTCTTTGCTGGACTGAAGTCATAGACATCTAAAGAGGGATTCATACGAATAAGGCTGCTTGATGTATGCGTCTAACATCAGGACAGGAATCATTTGTATGCTGAACTTGATCACTGGATTAAAAGATTAAGAAAATAAGAAATTCCTTCAGGGAAATATTGTAAGTCCTATTCTATCAAGATGGTCACCTACTGTATGTGCAATGACAAGCATGTTCATTTCATATAGAGTCAGTGCAGAGGTGGAAAGTGACAAAGTGCATGTACCCATGTGCTGTATTTGGGTTCAGTTTTGAGGCACTTGCACTTTACTTGGGTATCTACATTTTCACTGCACTACATTTCAAAGGGCAGCATCACACTTTTTACTTCATTATGTTGATCTGACAGCTGTACTGCACAGAGTAAAATTTCAAATGTAAAACATTTGACAAGATCATACAATCTAATGCACTGTTAGAATGTGAACAGTATATGGAGCAGTTAGAGCTATGATATTAAAATACTTCTTACATACAAAATACTTCTTAATACTTCTTAATAATTTAACACTCTCAAAGGAACCATTCTTCACAAAGACTACTTTTACTTTTCATACTCAAGTGGCTTTTACTGCAAATACATTTACACTTTTGCTTAAATAGAAATTTGAATACAGGACTTTAACTTTCAATGGAGTATTTGTCCGTCATGGTAATGCCGCTTTTACTTAAGTAAAATATTTGAGGACTTTTTCTACCACCATGTCTGTATAACAATAGATAGGTAGGTTGGTAGACAGACAGACAGACAGATAGATAGATAGATAGATAGATAGATAGATAGATAGATAGATAGGACTTGTAGTGTGCCTCTAGTGCTCATCAGTGAGTTTATAGTGATTTTACTTAATATTCTAATGTCCTATGATACTCTCCTATTCCCACAACATATCCATAGTGATTTTTTTTTAATTAAATTGTTGTAATGGTATTTTTTTTCATCAAGTTAGTAAATATTTATTAAAAAGAGATCTGATACAAGGGTTAGGGTTAGACCTTTAGGGATTTCTCATTTTGCTGTGATATTTGTATGGTAATCCTGTAAAAGATAGCATAAGATTATTATGCAGTACTTAGCATGTCCATTATTAGACCTGGGCTTATTTTAACCCGGTATTTTTTTATTCTAAAATTCTTAAACATATTCGTATACATTGACAATTTAAACATTTCAGTCATGGGCGTCAACTGGGTTTGGTAAGGTGTGGCACTAAGTTGCCAAAGCCTACTTTAGCCTGAGTCCAAATTTGATTTTGTAGTTTTTGTTATTGTACCAGAGGGTAACGACCAAGTAAATATTACCATAAATCTATTTGAAAGCTAAAAAAGAAGTTGCGTCAGAGGGGCATTCAGGGCCAATGTTCCATCTAAGCCGATAGTTTTGCTGACCTACTTCCAATAATTTATCACATATCTTGTCAGTCATCACTCACTGCTCCACTTAGTCCCTAGAAATTTAGGCTGTCTTTAGAAGCGGGTTTGGAAGTTTTTGTGGTAAATGACATACGATTTTGGGACTTTGCCGTATAGCTTGTAGGTCAGTGCTCTAACATACAAAAACCTGGATCCAATAGAGGTTCTCTGCCTAACCAAATACTCCACCAGCTATTTTGGCTGGTTAGCACGCCTTCAGCCAGAGAGGAGGGAACCAACCAGACGTAGCTGCTGTAATGTTTGTATTATCAACATTAATCCTCCATACAATAAGCGGGGCTTGGAAGTCTTGGCGGCAAACGACATGGAATGCGGGGACTCTTGCCTCAGCTTATTGATGCCCGTGTTTACGTTGAGTTTATGATAATGAAATGATGATGGGCGGATTCAGCACCGCGGACAGCTCCGGCGTGACGCACCGCCTCCCTCCACTGACTGCCTGTTGTTGAACAGCGACCAATAGTTGGAGCAGCCGGGACTGAGCTTTAGTTTACCACTGGATACAACAGAGGGAGCTTCAAAGAGCCTGTCCACCCAGAGAGGAGAGGAAATTTCAGTCTGGCTGTGATGCATAACAGGGCTCTGCAGGCTGAACACAACTCCTCCGATGGGATAAAATCTCCTGGTCACATTTAACCGCCTCTTTGTGTGCCGCAACTGAGAAATGCTCTTGTAGCGACCGCGAATGACATTACTGCCTGCCTTTTTCCCTTTGAAGAAGTATTTCTCGGTGCCGTAACTTGGAGCGGGGGGGTTGAGCAAGTTTCATTGTCTTGATATTATACCGCAACAGAGTCGTTTACGTGGAGCCGAAGCCCAGGACGAGATGGGGAGCGAAAAGTACTTGCCGGAGCTTATGGCAGAGAAGGACACGCTGGATCCGTCTTTTCAGCACTCCTTGCGGTTACTGGATCAAGGTAAATGCCCGTGTTTAAAATGCTGAGGCGAATTGTGCGCACTGTAAGAGTTCAGGCCTGTTTAGAAACAGCTGGAGGTCTGTCTGGGTCTTAGGTCCATGTATATACAGCCACTTTTCACGTTTGAAGTTTTAGATTTTCCCTGCCAGCCGCCTACTGATAGGCTGTAATAAAAGAGGCTTACAGAGTATTTGGCCTATATGAAACCAGTCTGCCACAAGTTATGTATAAGGGGTCACGGTAAAATAACGAGGTCCTTTTATCATCATGACGGTGTCTGTGAAGTTGCTACATATGTCTGCAAAAAAGGCGCCTTATGTAGCCTTTTATAATCTCAAGAAATGGAAGATACAGTGCAGATTTGACAACAGACTGTAGATGAATGAAACTTTTTTCTTTATTTTCATCTCAAATGGACAGACAGTGAGCCACAGTTCCCTAGTTGATCAGATTTTGTTTGGTTGACCCTCCCATCCAAATATGCTTTTGTTGTTGGATTTTATCTGGTACAGAACTTTTGATGCTGTCGGTATGAGGGGAAAGTGACAGCTCATATCATTCGTTCCCTCTTCTATCTTCCAGTTTAATAATAGTCAAATTATGCAAATATTGGAGGGAAGAGGCAGTGAAAGCTAAAAACAAATCATTTTCATATATTCTGTCATTGACTCAACCTCTAGTGTCTGAAACAAATTAAACTCCTCACCATGTTGCTGGTTGAGCCCCTAAACCCCCCATAAAGGGTCCCAGGACCCCACTTTGGGAGCCACTGAACTAGGCTGCTGTATCCCAGTTTGTCGGCTGCAGTCATTTGTATACCGAACAGACGCGTGTAAGCTACTCTGTTAGTAGTAGGAATCATCACAGTCCTATTCAAATTTGTTTCCCCCTTTGAAGAAGGTGACTTGACTGAAATGGAATTTGAATGGATTGAGCGGGGCCTTGCAAAGCAACTTGCAGATGCTTTAATTAATCCATTGCTCAGCCTCCTTTGAAGCTCCCTGAATTTTGCAAACACTTCTCAGACGCAGCCCTGTGGATCTCCTTATGTGGGAAGTGCACAGGAATAGCGTCCAAGTACATCCTTCAAGTACCACTCATGGGCTTTGTCTAGAGTCTAGCCGAATGTTGTTGGCTTTAAAGGTAACAGACAAGGCAATTCAGTCTACTGTAAACAATAAAGCCGAATATGTGCTGCTCTGTCACTAATTCAGTTGACCCACCAGATGCAATTCCTGCAACAGACCATACTGGTTCTGTATATGCTGTCTGATAGTCTTTAGGGTTTTGGGATCTCTGGGACGATTCCAGTAGCTCCCCAGCAAAATTAGGAATAATTTAATTTCACTAATATTTCAGGTTAGTGCAATGACAGAATATTTAAGAATGACCTTTTTGATTGTAGGTTTCACTGCTCCCTCATTACCTCCAGTATTTCTACCAAAAGCGACTGCAAAAATGTTTTCTTCTCAAATGGGGTGTCTTTGGAAACATGGTATCAAGCAGGAATTTGTAGTCACTCTCAGTGAATAATTTTGAATTATGGTTGATTTGGGAGTCCTTGAAAAAGTTTGGGACCAGTGCTCTCTAAGTCCTTAGATAGCCTGCTGGTAAAATAATTCTTAAATGTTTTGTTGTGAAGCAATCAAAAGACAAGGCAACCCTAACAGCCATTTATGTTTTCAGTGGAAACTGAATTTTTGTGGTATCCCAACCTATTCCTATTTTTATCGCAACATTTTTGCCTCTCTGTTCAGTGACATATACGAGTAAACTATTTTGTGGGCAGACTAATTTTGTTCTGTGCATTCGACAGCATGTTCTCTGTATTTATGAATGTAATGGCCGGGATGATATTGTCTGGAGAATGAGGAGTGAGGTCCCTGCAGTTTAAGATTTGAGCCCTGTATGGTAGTACTGAGTTAGGCTAATGCAGAGGCAGAAGAGCAGCTCTAAATATCTTTCAGTCAGCTGTTTCACGTAAGGTAAATTCACTCTAGTTCGTAAGAAAGATAACGCTGTGTTTTACTCAGCACTTTTTGTTATCAGCTGGTTTCAGTGTTCAAAACTGGGTTAGTCTTTTTCTCAGAACACATATTTCCCTCACCGATAGAAAGATTAGAATACTGAATACTTAATGCCAGTTGAAAGACACTTAGCACCCACTTCCTGGAGAGAGTGCTTCTTATAGTCTTTTATCTACATTGTAGAATTATGGCAAATACAGGCCATTTTCCCTAATGGAAACATGGAATAAAAATCATGGAATACCTATGAACCAAGAAAATCCCCCAAAATATGGAGAATATTTGGGATTATATTTGCTCATATTTTTCAATCAAATAAAGCAGTTTTACCTACCTTATAGCAAAAGCCAGTGATATACCAGCTCTAATAAACTTAAGTTTGTGATATTTCTGGTGGGGCAAAGACTGCAGTTGGACACCATCACACGCAGCAGAATTAATCCATGACATTTTATGAAGCGAGCACAACTCTGTGATGCACAAAATCTGGCCAAAACAGTATGCCACAACTCCAAAACTGTAAATACTGTTATCTCTCTCTTACACAACAGATGGCACGCGATGCAGCTTAATAGAGCACTTCTTCTGCCATCTTGCTGATGAGCTCTGGACTTGATTATGCAATTGGCAGGGGATGCAAACCGAGCTGGAATAACTAGAGTCTGCATGCAAACAGTGAATATGAGATTACTCCAGGTCTGGAGAGACTTCCATTCATTAGAAATTAGGAGACCATTGTGTTCAAAGCTTGGGGACCGGGCAGGCTGCTTTGATAAGTTTAGGCCATTTGCAGCTCTTCTCCCACAAGAGCGATATCTCTGCCCTTACGACAAGCTTCGTACCGTCACGCACTTCAGCAGCACTCACTTTCACTAGTGGAGCAGCCACATGTGGAGCTGCAAATATCTTAAGCCAAAACAAGAGACAAATAGAAGCAGCAGCGTACATCCAGGAATGAAAATACCTCAGTAGCATACTAATAAGTGGCTTCTAGGTACTTTAACACCTTGGGTGGCAATAATCCATGAAGTGCATCCATCACCTGAAAATTAGTTCTAACCTAAATGGCAGTGAATTTGGATTAATATTCAACAGATTGTGGTGTTGGCTGTATAACTCAGAAGTAAGAAAATCTATTGCATTTGGGACTATGATTTGTTAACTCGGTTTGTCTTTACTCCATTTTTAACACTATTTGCTTGCAGACAGAAATAACTTCTTTCAGTCTACAGCATGTGGAAAACATCATTATTTTTGTAGAACTATTATTATTGTACTGGAATTCACATTGCTCAAAAGTGAAATCAATACTGTCTCTGCACATGCAGCATTTCCTAAAAGAAGCAGTTGCAAGCAATAACAAATTCAGAATGTACAATCATATGCTGTGCCCAACCTATTCTGTTTCTTGAGCATGTTTCAGGACCCCTGGCCCAGTTTGGAGGCTCAAACCCTCAGGCTGCATATAAGCTCCATCTCTCCTGGTTTATAATTGGATGTTCCCCAGCAGGAGCCCACCACAATGTTTGCATTACCTTAATGACCTCAGCTAGCTTGGGTTAGCCCCCAAAGGGCAAAAAAAAAAAATTTACGCAAATCATCCCCTACCATACATTTTTCAGCACAGATTGAGCAGGTGCAGAGAAGTCTCCTTATTTCAGATGTGCCGCCCCGTAGTTAATTTATACGTTTCCATCTCATCAACAGAAGGGAGGGATATTTTTAGCCATACTTGAGTTTTGCCCCAAGTGAGTGCAGTCTCGGGTTAGAATGCCCAGAAGTGAGCAAAAATAAGCCTTGGCAAAGGATCAAAGGCAGAGATATCGTTTTGTTGGGAAAACAGTGCTTGATAGCGATAATGATCTGTGGATCTGTGGCTGGCCGACACGCTGAGCCACACAGTGAGATAACGGCGCAGCCACAACACTGAACCTGTCTGAGGCCAAGAGCTGACCGGCGCTGCGATTTGACCCACGGAGGTAGTGAACTCGCAAGTGAACTGGAAGAGGGCAGACGGAGAGCCCTAGAAGACCGCTTTGCATTCAGACAAGCAGTGCGAGGCTGCTGAGTGGTGCTGTGGCTGAGAGGTGTTTGCACAGCTCTGTCTCTGCTCCCCGGCAGCTCCCACCGGAATCCAGAGGTGAAATGTAGGCCATGACTAACACAGGCGGACCCCGGCTATAAAACCTAATGGCACGTCGTTTACAGACGTGATGAGTAACGTGCCCGCATTGATTTCGCTGCTAATGCGGGATGCATGTTCTTGCTCTTTATTGCAGTAATAATGAGTTGATGAAGTTCAAATGTGTTCTCACTCGCATACAGTGGCTGTGACATATTAAGGGTTCCATGCAGTTAAAATGTCAAACACTGAATTGGTGCAATTAGTAACACAAGTCATCCATGCTAAACCTGTGTAAACAACATGCTCAGTGAGAAGTAATCACTTATGTATCATAACAGTTCTGATAGAAGGCCATGGGAAGTAATTTGCTGTTTCACCTGGATGGGCATAGTTGATGTAATTCAAAAATAGGAATGTTGCCAGAAAGTAAGTGACTCTAATAGTACATGAAGCGACTGAAGCACAAACAAACAATCAAGAAATACATAAGGCAGACCACATCTCCCTGCCTTGTTCCTCGTCTTATCTGTTATTGAACTCCTCGCGTACTTAATCATCTAACTTTCCTCTGCAGTTTACTTTTCAGTGCATGCTTTAAAGTGAAACCCTCTGACCTGGTTAAAGAAAAGTGCTGGAAAGCTTCAGTGAGAGTGTTGAGCATCCCGAGCCACTCACCTTACCTCTAGAGAGGCCAAGCAGCAGTCGGTTGACGGCTGTTTTGAATTTTAAAATTGAAATATCGCAGCTTTTTAAGTGTCTCCCTCCACCACTTCTCCCGGATCCTCTTCTTGTTAAACGCTAAATCATTTGGCGGCTTGTTGGTCTTTTCTCACATGTTCAGAGTGCTGCCATCATCGCACAAGCAATCTCATCCCCATATTGCATGGAATATGGACCATACCTGACTAAAAGCTAGCCTTGGGCAGAGCCTGATGATGTAGTGTTGAGGCTGTCAAATTACCATGTTAAACACGCTGCTTCAGAAAAACTGCAGCATTCATATTTCAAATCCCATGAAGACGTGCATTTTCCTCCACTTGCATACATATATTGCTAAGGGCCCGCCTTCAGCTGTCTGCTAGGGTGGCTATCCAAGTGGAGCCTCTCATTTAAAGCATCCAGCCAAGGCGTCTTAAATAATGCAAACAGCATTTGTTTGGAGAGGGCGGGGGTATTCTGAGAGCTTTTCTGAATCTCTGGGTGGGGAATCATTTAAAGGTGTGTGCAGCGGGATCTTCAAAAATAGTGAGCACAGACATTTAATTGACAAGCTCAGCCCCTTCCTCAACAGTACACAAACTGTTGCTTTCACTGTATAGTGAAACAGGGGAAGCGTGCTCTGCTTCAGGCTCTCCCTGCATCACTTATGGATCCATTAATCATCATTTTTCCTGGATGATAATGCCATGCGCCGTGCTGCCCAAGACAGCACACAGACAGACTAGGATTACAATGGATTAGTATGAAAGCAGGAGAAACCCCCAGAGTGTATCCATCTGTCTACTGTACCTAAGGGTGAGAGACAAAGGGAGAGGGGGAGAGAGAAGAGCGAGGGGGGGTGGGAGTGGATTGGGAGGGCTGCGCAGAAAGTTCCTTTCTCCAGAGAAAAGTTATTTGTAAGGGATTGTACCAAAGTCAGTTATAAAAAGAAAATTCAATCTGCGGCGGGAAAAAAATGAGGAATGGAATGAAATGGGAGTTGAAATCGAAAAAAAAAAAAAAGGAAAAAAAAAGAGAAAAGT
>OMKZ01013272.1:23269-34685 GCA_900302535.1 Neoniphon sammara
ACCCCCCACCCCACCCCATCACCCCCTTTGATGTTGCAGCGGTGGGAGAATTAATGTGCCCACTATGTATACAGTCTCCTTTATTACTTCTGTGAGTCTAATCCCTTGCATGCAATATCAAAAGCTCACAATAAGAAATCTAAAAATAGTTTTTCAAGCTCTCTGGTGGTAGAGTCTGTAGTCGGTAGGCACAATTCAAAGGCTCACTGTAGGGAAACAGAAACCCTGACCATGTTGAAAATCTAACTTTTTTCTTCTCTCTGAATGCAGCAATTGTGCCGCAAACAGCATTAAATTTTGTTACGAGATTAAATGTATTCAGGCCCTTCGGCTACAGGCGCTCGGTATTTCTATATGAGCAGGAAATGCCTCCATCCTTTCTCAGCCAGTTGCAGTGTTGGTGTAGTCATGTGTGCTGAGCACCAGATGTTACAGCCCAACAAGTACTGAGGAAGAAAAGGAAAGAATAGACTCAGCTCTGTTGCCTCTCTTGAATGCTCCTCTGTCATCTGCACCGCCTCCATAAAAACTCTGGTTTAATACGCTTGGGCTAATCTATTATTTTAGACCCTTTTTTTTTTTTTTGACGGGTATAGTCTGTTTTTGTATTATTTTTTATTTTTATGCTGTATTTTAACAGGGGAGTTCTGTTTAGATCTACAGTGCTCTTTTTCAAAGGCGCCCTGTCAGAGCAGCCTCGCACACAACACACAAATAAACTGACAGAGAATGGAAAATACGCATACTGTACACATATTTCACATACTTATGACTTGCAAATCCCGCCGTAAAAAAAATAAAATAAAATAAAATAAAGGTTAGATTCTTCTGTCTCCATGCCTAGAAGTGTCATTTTGATATAATGGGGAGGAAACAAAATATTTCACAATGTGGCTGCTCTCTTATAAGTGACCATAAATTAATAACATTAATCTTCTTTTGTGCGTTCAGTATTAAATGTCCTGCTCACCTTATAAAAACAGAGAGGAAAAAAAAAAATCAGAGCCCAGGCTTTGGTGGTGGTGGGCATGAATCTTTAATAAGTGAGGGCGGTGGGATATCAGTAAATGAAAGTTAAGTGCATTTTCTGGGTTTTTGGAGCAGGAAAAGTTATCCTGTAATGTACTGAGAAAGGAGGAGATGGATGCTCGTTTACCACCAGTGCCAAGAGACCTTTCCTCGTGTCCTGCTGGGCTGCTTGCTTCACTGTGTCTCCCGTCTCTATTTTAAGAGCCTGATATTAAAGCCTAATTGTATTCAGATTTTTCGGGGACGTCTCCCTCTCTCCCTCTCGTCCTCTTTTTGTCCTGAAGAATTGCATGCCAGCAGACTCGTAAAAACATAGCATGGTGCGCGATGCATAATTTGTAGCTTTTTTTTTTTTGGAATTACAGCTGTTAAGCAAATTTACTGTAGGCTTACTGAATGTTGAAAAGACCGACCTCATCTCTTCATTTCTATTAACACCTGCCAGATGCAGCGTCTACATTGTTTTTTCCTGTTTACATTTCACCGATGTTGTGAATGGGTGTAAAATGCTCATTAAGTCTTATAGCCAAACCATAAACTTGGGGTCAAGTGAGGATGCATTCCCCTCATAACAAGCACAGTTGCCCAGTCTCTCCTTGGTAATACAATCATTCTGTTGCTGCTGTCCACAACCGATGGCTCATATTTGGTCCTTGACCCTGCTATTTGGCTTTGCTGCTTGTTAAAGTTTGACCAGGGATTTGCACAAAAGAGGCTTGTTAAAGTTTGACCTGGAAGTGGATCTCTCTCTGCTTGTTAAATTTTTCTCTCTCTCACTGTGGCCATCATTACAGAAAATGTTTTGAGTTTGTATGGAGACATGAAAACCTGTTTTTTTAATATTTTATTTTTATTTATTTATTTATTTATTTTTTTATTATATCTTCTCTAAACAAAGGCCTTGCAGCATGCTGTGAGGAATACACAGCTTTTACAATACAACAGCACAGACTGGAGTTTTAATTATACAAGCATATCTCAGAGGCAGAGCTGCTCTGGAGTCACATTGGTTAAATTAAACCTTAACAGGCAGAGCCAAAGAAATAGTTTTTAAAAAAGGAATCTTATATTGTCATATGTCTCTGTGTATTTTCAATACTTCTGGATCTAAAAAGAGATCATCTATGGGAAAAAATGAATGGTGTTTTCCTAATTCCTTCAAAATGATTTGACACTTATACGTGTTTGTACATGAAAAAGATTTTTTTTTTTTTTTTTTTTAAATAACCTGAACATAATCGCTAATGGCTAAGTGGTTGGCCACCCATGATGACCCACTGAACACCTGCGGAATTGCAGTGATTCTCCTCCTTAATACTTCTGTCCTTGAACAAAGAGAACAGATCAGCCAAAGAAACCGACACAGTAGCTAGCTAACCAGCTATTTTTTATGGCTCAGCCGAAAGCTACAGTAGAGTGATTCTAGTTGTAAATGTATTGCGCAAAGCTGGTCACAGAGCACCAAGCTACATAATTATTTAATGTGTGATGTTGCTTTGTGTTGGCAAAATAATTATTTCCATGGGAAAGAGGCAGCAGAATTCAGTGGATCCGGTCACATTTAAGAGAGAAACATGCAGGTAAAAACATGTTTTTAAATGCCAGCTAGCTTAAACCACATACAGAGAAAATGAGAAAATTTGTAGCACAGTAAAAGCCTAGTAAAAAAGCAAAATGTAAGAGAGAAGCTAGCTACTATTATGAAACCCAACATGGTGCTACTAACTGGGGAAAAAACAAAAAAACAAAACAAAAAAAACAGACTAGCCATACTTAAATACATTAGCTATCTAGGTTAGCTAGTTAGGCTAGCTGACCTTACACGTTCAAATTAGCTATATTAGCCAGCTATCTACTGTAGGTAAGGTTAGCTAGCCTGCTGACTTTCCAATATCATAAATGGCATTGATATAAACAGATACATTGAGAAGTCACTGCCATGAGTATTTTGATTCATATTCAGACAGTTTGTTTTATCTGTTTTATCTGTCATGTAGCTAACTTGCCCTTTGAAAAATTGTGGCTCTTTGGCTCTGCCCACTGAGATTTAGTTCAACCAACGCGATTGTTTCTGTCTCCAGAGCAGATCTCCTCTGAGAAATGTTTGTGTCTAATCTGCAGCTATTTATTAGGGAGATTATTTATTAGGAAGGGAACCAGAAGTATCACATCTCAATTCTTAGCTGTCATATGCAATGTATCTCTGACAAAGATGATCATAATTACACTCAGCAGGCAGCCCACACAGGCAACGCCTCCTGTGTCAATGGGAGGCTGCAAGAGATAACTGGATAGAAATCAAGCTTATAGATCGGTGGTTCGCACACTTGCACCTTTGCAGTGGAGGTCCAGGGTTTTAATTGCTGTCTGACCAGGCTTGGGTCTGTGTGAAGACAGACCACGCTGATCGGAGAAGTAGGGGGAAGGGATGATTTTCTTTCTCTGTGGTTGTTGTATTGACAGTTTCTCATCCTGGAGGAGCTGATAAGAACATAGGAGCCAGGGATACACATAGAGGACTGGATCGCATTTCAGAGCCAGGATTCAGAGCTGTTTTTGGGGCTTGGGGTCCGAGAACAGCCGCGGAGAGAATGACCATGTCAAATAATCTCTGGAGTGACAAGTTTGTATATCCAGACATGATAAGATGTGCGACAGAAAACTCCGTACCATTAATTTGGGTTTGAGGTCCTGCGCTGACAGTCATAATCACCATTCAAGGACACAAAAGCTGGTTGAAATCTGACAGAGGCAAACAGCGTCGCTCCAAGTTCAAAATCGGAGTAGAAAATACCAGGGCACACGGCTGTGCAAATGGAAGGCCCTTGTGCTGCAAGTAACAGAAATGAACCAGCTGCATGCACAAAACATTCAAAATCAATGAGAGAAAATCAATTCACGAAACAGAGCACAAACAAAGCACCTTTGTTGCATGTTTTATGTTAAATACTTTTTCAGCCCTACTTTACACTGGACCAAGAAGTATTATTATCAGTTTCTTAACTTTCTCTTTGTATTATCCAAATCTATACATAAAAAAATCAAATGAAATTAAAATTAATTTATTATTTTAAAATAATTTAATATGTACATGGATATGGACATGGGTAAGAATTTTTGGCCCAATTAAAAGATAAATTATATTGTTATAGTATAACAGAATAACGGAAATTATATGGAAATAACGTATAGCTGATAGATGCTTTTTTAAGGCTGATACTGATATTTTTATACTGAAGCTGCTGAGAGCAAACGTTTTGTGCCATTTTTCAATATCTTTACATTTAGCCATTTTAATGGCCTAAAATGATAAGTATACAGTTTTACCTCAGAATTTCTTTGTTGTCAGGGTAGAGTCGCCTCTCCAACAGCATTTAAACCATCATGGGACACTGAAATCAAGACTAATAAAATTCAAAGGTTAGGTGCGCAAAGGCAGGAGAAAACCCCGGGATATTTTACTGCCTTTAAATGTATAATTTATCTCTCCAAAACATGCAAAGAAAATAATTCACTGCAGATTTTATGAGTAAATTTATGGCTGGAGTCAGAGAAGAACCTCCATCATTTCAGCAGCAGACCATATGACTGGCCGATATCTGATGTGTGCTATACTGAAGTAGACTACACCGGTTTAACCCTAGTATGAAGTGCCATCACTCCAAAACGCTCCAAACATTTTTGAGTTATTGCCCCCTTTACCCCATAATGCCCGTGGGGCTGGAGAATCTACCGTAGGATTGCACTACATGTGTCATAGATCTCATTTTCAGGAGTACATTACCCCTGCTGAGCTACTGAGGTCACCCAGTGAGAAATAATTGGGCCCCCTGCTGAGAGGGAAGAGCCCAACTTAGAAGAGCCATCTTCTGTTCATCACAAAGCGCCTGTTCAAAGCAATTTTCCCACTGAGTTAAAGTGGTGGGCTTGTTCCCCACTTTCTTATTTATTTATTTTTATTGACATCTTTGGTGCTAAGTGGTCATTGCTCTGGTGTTTTTGCACTTTGCTCCCCAGAGATCACCTGTCAGTCAGTCAGTCAGCTGTGGCGTCTTTCTCCTTGGAAGTTTCTATAGGGGGCGCTCTTTTCTTCGTTCAGCCACCGCTCGCTAATTGCATCGCTTTGTGTGGTTTTGTGATTTTACCAGGGAAAGTCACACAAGTTTTTAACAGTCTCTAATTGCTAAATTCACACAGTTTGGTGTGAACACATCGGTGCAAATGCAAAATATGTGCTGACACGAAACAAGCTCAGACTCCACCGCACAAGACGTCACAGCTTCGCTCCTGTGTCATACAGACTGGAACCACGTCTGCTGTAGCATTATTCAGTTCCCATCCAGTGAGACGGCCTGGAAGCCCACTGTTCCCTCCGCATAACACAAATAACCCCCCTGGCAATTGGTAGTGTCTGCCTCATTATCATATTTATTTAAAGTATCATATGACCCATTTCATTCCAACATGGGTTCTCTCGTCATGATTGAGTAGGCCCATATTTAAGGGCAGTCTCGAGAGATAGTGCTGTGCATAATGGGAACATTACTATTAAGCACAGGCCCGTCCTTGTCATTAAAACAAAACAAAAGAAAAAACTCACATGGAGGGGGAAAAAAAACTACTGTTCCTAGCTAAGGATTGTTTCAGTTTACAATGACAGCTGTGTTATAGATAACTTCAGGAAATGCAGACTGTAAAATGGAGCCCTCAGTCTTTCTAGGAAGGGAAATCCTACTTACAGGATCAATGATCTGTCATGTAAGTAATTTGTAATGAAATACTTTATTTATATCAATATGTTTGCCTGGTGGCCAGTGATTTAGTTTATAGAGCCATGCTGGTGAAAGGAAAGGGCTGCGGTGCTGCCCTCTTGTAACCTGACCAATCTAATGGGGCACATCTGATGGATGGACATGATAGCACCAATAATACAAGGAGAAATCTGTCTGATTGCCAGCTCTACACATCAGCGTAACCTTTAATGGCTGAATCTGTCACTAAATGTCTGATGCTCGTCCACAATGGCCACTGGCCTGTGGCTGCTACTGCAAGATTAACAGCAGGCAACTAGTCCATCTCTGATCGGAATTATTGAATGGCTTCCCTCGGATACCTTTCTCAGGGCTTGGCCATGTCTCAGTTATTGATCCGCTGCTTGCAAATTTATGGTTATGTTTGTTCAATTTGCACAAAGGCAAAAACACTGTTGTCTCCGCCGGCATCCGTCATTGACTTCCTGCAGATGTGGATGCGGCAGTAGGCCTGAGCTCTATCCCTCCCTCCCAGGGGTCCAGCCCTCTCCTTTAGTGACAACGTCAATGTCATTGTTGTTATTTTATCCATCTAATTGAGCGTGACCTTCTCATTGCTTTACATTTAGGAAACATTTATCGATAATCCTTGCTTTCAGTTGCTTTAAATACAGTACATGCTGATATCATGATACGTCTGGATGCTTCAGTGCAGCATATCCACTGGTCAGTAGTTTTAGAGAGCATGCATGACAAAATGGAGATTGCAAACCAGTTTTTATGACATTTTAAAAGTCAGGACAGGTGATGTTGTGACACCAACCCGGCTACATTCGAGCACATAACGTCCTGACTGAATGAGGCTCGTAGAGGCCGTGTGACACCAAAGCCACTGTTTTCCCTCATGTCTTAACCCAGCACTAGCCTAGGCCACTCAGCCCCAGGCCTACCCCTAACTTTAGCTCTCCAATTGATTCAACCTGATCTCTGGCCTTAACCACAGATTTAGTCCCCTTCCAGCCTGACAGCCCCACCCCGGACCCCTCCCCGCGCTGTCTCATTTAGCTTCAGTGCATGGGGTTTCATTACCTCTGCCTTAGTCAAATGGCTGCGAGCTCTGGACTGATATTTCAACTGAGACATAATTAATGAGATGTGCATGTCTGGTTCTCTCTCCTCTGAGCAAAGCATTGAAAGGCGTCTGCAGGGACTCTGTATAGGAGCTAAGACCAGCAGAAAGAGGAGGATATTCTTAGCCGCTGAGGTGCAGTAGCGCTATGCAGTGCTTTGCCTTTACGGACCTTGTTACCAAGTAATGTATTGTTTGTTCCACAAAACTGCATTGGCTTTGACTTACCACTACTGTGACTATCACCAGCGCTCTCTAATACAAGATCTGCTGGTTTCATAATGCTTGATAATTGTTTATAAATGCAAAATAGGATTCAAACACTTGGAGATACAACAAACTATTACATTTGACATATTCAATTAAATATATTTTTTTCTTCATATTCCAGGCTTGACTTATCAACCATGACCACAGCTACAAGAGACTTTTGTTATGACATTAAGTGAAACATCAGAATGTAAAGAAATTGGATTTTACTCAAATCGCTGTCAGATATTCAGAACCAAATGTGGCATTGTGTATTCTGAATTCAAAGCAATTCAACCACGGCGCAGACGCAAGCAATGTAAAGAGATTGAGAGGCATGAAAAAGTAGAACACATGCATTTACAATGACATATTATTTAATATAGTCACTCTGATGTTCCCGCACAGGGTTATTGGTTTTTTGCTCAGGCAGTTTATTCCTTAAACCCTCTGGAAGGCAGGTTAAAAAATGTAACAATTACAAGTAAGCTACTTTAGTGCAATGAATTAAGCCCTGTGGCAATGCTGGGATTGCTGTAAACACTATATGTTTATGCATAACAAAATGTGATGACTGGTTTGGCACTGTAGGAACACACTCATATTTGGATCTTTCATCATATCAGCATCATTGGTCCAAATACTTGGAAATAATAACTGAGTTTTATGGTGTGCACAATGATAAGCTTCACACTTTGCAAATTTGTGAAGTCTTACTGCCATTGAGTTGAGTTCACTATTTTCTTATGAAGATGGGAAGAGGCACGTAGTTTTAACAGTCAACTATTATGCAAATAATAGATATACAAATATTTTTTGGGAGTTGGCAGGGTGTGATTTGAAGATTTGATGGGGCTTGAATATTAAAGATATAATCTGTAATGTACTGGACCGTCAAAATTTTGGGTGTGTTTTGTTCATATAGTAAACTAGGATAGGTCTTTACCATACTAAGGCTATATTTTCTCTGCACACAATTTAAAAATAATTATTTCTGTATATATTCCCAACCAGCAACACCACAGCCACATAATATGTGTATGACCTTTAGCTGCTGAGACTCCATCCCATTATCACCTGCCCACAGTTGGCATGTATGTGCTCCAAAGCTGTCTTTCACAGCCAGACTTGTACAGTGATACTCATTTAATGCGCAGATTAGCTGCCAAATTCCATGCAAACACTCTTACTGTAATCTGCGATTGCCAGAGTACGGCAACAGTGAAGATGTTGTTGTCGGGGTTTAAAGAAACCAACCCCCCCCCTCGGTGTAATTGTGACCAGCAGGCCAGGTTTGAACCAGGTGAGCCTGACAACAGTAGCAGACAGCTGCTTCCTGCTTCCTGGTGCTGCCATGCTAATGATATACAGTGGATGGTGATGCGCTGAGGCAGTGCAGATGCCTCTGCCATGGTGTGAGAGCGCTTTCTCACTTCCAGATGACATGAAGCTTCATCTTCAATGTGTTACACTGTGAACTGTCATCCTGAAGAGTATGCATACCCTTCAGAGTCTCTTGTTTTTTCTCACTTTTACAGCCTTTTTTGCTCATAAGTTTCATGCCACAGGTCTGACACTGACAACACTGTCAAAGGTTACTGTCACATGTGACAATGCTGAGAAATAGAGCGCTGGCCTACATTCGACATGCAGTTGGAACAATGTCTTACCCATGTGGTAAAGATGCACAGCAGTCGGGGAGCCATTTCGTTTTTGGTATTACTCAGCCTGTAAATTTCTGCCCTCCTTGGATTTTTCTTGTTGACGTTTTCCCCTGCTCTGGTTGCTTGACTGAAGTAACGTGCCAGTGGGTGACAACAAGAAGCAAAATATGGTTTACATGTTTCATGTGACACTTCAATTTCCTCTCTGTCAATCAGTGCAGCTGCTCTATCTCTCTTTTTACTCGGCTAGACTGACAGCTCATGATAGATCTAGTCCTCGGTTAGCACCAGAAAAGTGTGATTACACAGAAGAGCATGCAAATACATGCAAGCATGCGAGTGTGCGTACACACAGGCACACACAGGCGCACACATGCATGCGCCGTATCCGCATGTCCACACACACAGTTCTAAACACTGTACAAAAAAAAACCCATCCATTTTTAGAAGTTATTTATTCTGGTATTGAGTCTTAAAATCTGTCCTTGCATTTTCACAAGACAAATTTCCTGAAATAAAATGTATCATCCATCAAGATAATGTTAATTAGG
This sequence comes from Neoniphon sammara, assembly GCA_900302535.1. Taxonomy (NCBI): domain Eukaryota; kingdom Metazoa; phylum Chordata; class Actinopteri; order Holocentriformes; family Holocentridae; genus Neoniphon; species Neoniphon sammara. The sequence goes on from OMKZ01013272.1 coordinate 32,643, forward strand.
GAAGAAAATTGGATTGATTTTAAAACTCAATACTTGGCTAAATGACTTGTTTTATTTTTTGCAGTGTAAACAAAAAAAACAAAAAAAAAACACCTGCCCTTATGATTTATGTCAACACGGCTCACTCTGAAATAATCTGAAATTCCTCAAAATGGATTTTGTTTACAGTAAATCCTGCACAATCTGGGCACGGGGGTGATGGCTCCTGGGCCCCTGTGTGCCTGCTGTGGCCTCGGAGAGATTGTCATAAAAATGGTGCGTCCTGAAGAGACAGCCGGCGGCGTTGCTGAGTCGACAGCCCTGCTGTGTCCTAGAGTAGTCCATTAGCTCTACCTGCCCCTTTTCTCCACAGGATCCCCACAGCACTAAATGAAGCCAGGCATATTTTCATCTTCCTGACAGCCTGGCTCTGGCTGGAACCATGGGAGATGGAGGTCTGTGTCAGCCTGTGCATTCTGGTGCATTTCAGTTGGCAGGACTGGCCCAGATGCCGATGCACAAACCACTATATCATTCATACAGGACTGACTTTTTTTTCTTTTGTTTTTTAGAACAACAGACTGGCTGTAAGTGATAATATCTCACTGCCCATTACAGAAAGAAAGTTCAAACTAGCCATATTAGCCTATTACTATCTAGGTAGGTTAGTTAACTATTTCTATTACTAACTATCTCCAATATGTAGAATGCATGCCAATCCATAACACTGGCTGCTAAGTAGCAATGCCATGCATTTGATCCTGCAGATAATTGAGGACATTCCCTCTAGGTGAGGAGTTGGTGAAACAAACCAATCCTAAACCACAGTCTTATGCGTGTTAGATACATTTAGGTGGCCGAGATAGAAGCTGAAAAGGAAAGAAAATCTGCACCGTGCAAAGCCATAATGTGTTGTATTTTTCTGCCATGCAATATGCGAAACAACAATTAGAACACTTTTGCTAATGGCTGCATGTTTATTTCCTCTTTCAGTCTGCTTTCATAAATAGATGTGTTAAATTGGGGATTGGTTTTTCCCACAATGCATTTGAACTGTAAAGCCAGCCACATTTATCACTTCCTTTTCTGTGGAGTGTTTTGCAGTTATGATTACGATCAATAACTACGAATGTTTATTTGCGCACGCACGCGCACACACACACATTCAGGCTGTCAGTCAGCACAGTATAGGAGTTTCACCAAGCTCTTCTGTTAAAGCCTTCCTTTCCTGCCACAGGGCCCCCTGTCTAAGTCAGTTACAGTTTTAATTTTCTCCTGCGTGGCATTGTTTGGAGTAATGGCAAAGCTCGTGTGGCTGTGAGGACACAGGTGCTGAGAGCCAAGTGTCATCCCCTTTGGTGTGTGGTCGATAATGAGACTGGTAGAGCAGCAGAACAACTCCATGAACTCTTTTTCATTTCCTTAATCTCTGCCCACAGGCCAGTCCAGTAACACTGAGTCATTATTTTCCATCAGTTTGCTCGCTACTTGATCACACATATCGCCTCCTATGGGGTAGGATAAACGAAGGGAAAAAGATCCGCGGCGCAAATGAAATACCCTCTGTAATGCAAGATCTTCAATGAAGATGGTGAACAAATCTCCTTGTTAAGCTCCATTTAGAATGATTAATTGCAGATTTCCTTGCAACTCCAGGCCAGTGAGCAACTGGTGACCTCAGGCAATCAGACTAGGGATAGGTGGCCGTAGGACAGGCGCTCTCTCTGGTTCAGGCTATGGCCACGCACAATGAGCCTCACAAAGGCACATATTCTTTTTGTCGCTTTCTCTCATTTTCTTCCTGTTGATCTTGTCACCAAGCCGGCTCCCCATCGTGGCTCTCTGCAGTATCCTCTTTCATAAAATCCCAGGTTTGATGTACTTCCCGGGGATCCGGTAAGTGCTTGGCAGTGCACGCCGGGTGACTCAGCGAGCGCAAAATCAGCAGACTGACACTATCGCTCCTACAGCAAGGGCCCGAAGCGAATCTAAGCACTCACAATTGATTTAATCACTTTGAATAGGAGCAGAATATAGGGAGGCTCTGTTCATGCCCCTCACCAG